>JABBWA010000319.1:0-53477 GCA_016628065.1 Suillus lakei | reverse complement strand
ACACAACTCGCGGACGTTATGCGTCGCCATCGGATGATTTGCCAGAACGCTCACCGGGTTATCGACTGGACCACTGCAGATGCACTGCCATCCTTGATAGTAACGAGCGCGAACTGGCCAGTGCCACCGGAACTAGGGTATCACACGCACTTCGATATCGGAGTCACCAATAGTCATCGCCTCGTCGAATTGTGATTCGAACCTCGCAATGGTGGGAGACGGGACGCGAGAGTAATGGAGAGTCGGCGAGTAGAAGTACGAGCGAGACGTCGTATATACCATCGCAAGACGCTCTCACTGATCTCCTGATTCCAAACATTTGCGCAAAAAGGTGCAAGCAGTTGATTGGAAACTGGTGACTGCCTCCCGGAACACGGGAAAATCAAGCTCGAGGATCGAATGAGAACGTGGGTGCTTAGCTCCAGCCTTCCATACGGCCGCCACGCTGAAGACGCAAGTATACGAGACTCTGAGACTCGAGTCCGTCTTCAAGTCGAAGCTTGAGAAGCAATCGTCAGTCCACGCCGAAAAGAGGCAATCACCTGCCTTCAAAATGATGATAAAGGGAGCGTAAGGGACGATGTGAATATCCGAGTGATTCAGGACAACTCGAGTCATATGTATTGTGAGGGTCCTGTCACTCGGGATAGCCACCATCTCATCGATCAGTACCAGTTGACGGATCCCGTGATAGAAGGAAGATGTATAGTCCTGTCGTCATGCCCTGAGCTCTCACAAGCCTCAGGCGTCGGGCCTTCAGAGTCGTCAGGCTCCAAGGATTGTATCAACTCCAAAACTCGCAGGAAGAGAAGGCGCGAAGACAGCCTCTACAAATAGTTGCTATAAACAACCCTCTCTAGGCACCGGGCCGCCGGCTCAGCGCTCAGGCACCGGAGATCTCCACACCCCCTCAGCTTGCACTTGTGCGGCACCCTCAGCAAGTGTTGCGGCAGTGATAAAACTATTGAATTATCAGATCCAAATACCACATCAGATTTGTCTAGATCTTATGCCATGCATACTCCCAATTTAAAAACACAAACGTGTCTAATCTTGCATTCCCTAAAGCGACGCCTAGCATGCAAATAATGCAGTTACAAGCTCGATTCATAACGAATGTCATACCAATCCATAAGAAGGGCGCCAGCACCCATCTAAATACCTGGGATATCGTAAATTTAAACTCGTAAATCGCATCACAAATCATGAATATCACACCAGCGCATCTCACCCCCTCACACTCCCCTGCTCACCAACATACGCCATCCTCCCAAACCCACTGCCCCCAGTCCCTGCACTCATACTCACATACCCCTCTCCTCCCCTACTCGAATATCCTTCTCCTCCCCCACCCCCACTCCTCACATACCCCTCCCCACCACCACCACCCACTCCCACTCCTCCCGTGCAACCCCACCCTCGGCGTCCCACCCCCCGCACTCCCACTCAAAGCCACACCAACAGAATACCTCGTCCCACCCCCAAGCCCACTCCCAGGGCAGTAGCAGTATACAAACTCGCCGCACTCCCTGCAGCCCTATACTTCCTCCTCGGCGTCCTCAACCCCGCATCACTACTAGTATCACTAGAATCCTCATCCGATTCAGGCGCGAATTTCTGAGACGGCGGGGGTATCACTACTGGTTGGTTCGGGTCGTCGTGTATGGTTTTGGGGCTGCACGGGACGATGATGGTGCTTCCGTCGTGTTGGCTTTGGCTGCTGGCGTATTTGGATTGCTTGCTTGAACCAGAGTATTGGTGGTGTTGGTGTTGAGCGGTGTCACGGTATTGGTGGTGGCCGTGTTGGGAGGAGGTGGAGGGTGCTGGTAGGCTGCTGCTTGGTGTGTATGGACGGGGAGTCGGTGGGCCGGCGGGCACGAATCCAGGCGGGAGCTGGCCTGGAGGCAAGCTTGAATACATTGTGCTACCTGTAGGCGGGATAGGCACCATCGACGGTGTGACGTGTGCTTGTGACGGGGAATACGACGGAGGTGGCGGTGGTAATGGGCGGTCCGCGTCTGCAGGACTGAGGAAGTACGCGCGCTGCCCAGATGGTGTTACTTGCGACATGTTAGATGCGGGACGTGACTAGAGTTGTGGCGTGTTTGTCAGCGCTCGATATACTAAGAAGGGTTACTCACGGGCGGTTGGATCGTGATGCCGACGGTACCAGATGATGATGTGCTAGTGGGACGCGTTGATGTCGGTGCTGGTGATCTAACTACTGATATAACAGAAGGTGCCTTCTGCAGCCGAATTGTTTCTCTAGACGCCCGCGGCGCTGGCATAGAGACATGCACAAAGCCAGCCTGCAACGGAAGTCGGCACGCACGCCACAAATGAGGGCTATCGGGCAAGACGCACCTCGTCCATCTCTTCTTCTACACTCGCTCTCATGCTCCGGCTACCAGGCGTACTCTGCTCCCGTACGCTCGTAACCTCAGGAATGACGCTCAGCCCGCTTGATCGAGGGTGCTCCGGAGGGCTAAGAAGGTCCAGTTCCGACGTCCTCGTAGAGGCCACGCTTTCCGTGCCCGAAGCTCTCCGACGTACTGTCCGTTGGGTACGGGAATCTGAAGCAGGGACCGAATATAACGGCACGCCAGGAGATCGAGGCTCTGGTACCATAAGCACAGGATCTTGGGGCAGGGAACGCAAAGGCGTGCCAGGACTGGAAGAAATGGGGGAGGGCGTACGACGTGGACGTTGGAACTCGTGTGGAGGTGGTAAGCGGATGATAAGAGAAGCATCAGCTTCAGGAATCCAGCCGTCTGAAGGCATATCGTGCAGCGCATGTGCGGGGGAGAACATGGTACTACGCGCGGATGAGGTCTGGGGTGGACGTTGTTGTTGTTGTTGCGGTTGCTGTTGCTGTGATTGAGATTGGTGAGGTTGCGGTTGAGGTTGTGGTTGTGCGCGGGGACGTGTAGGTGTGCGAGGACGTGATTGTTCGCTAGAAGTGCGTGACATCGGTTCCTGTCGGAATCGAGGAGTGTTCTGCGCGTCACCAGAGTCACCCCTCGAATCACTAGCTTCGTCGTCGCTCGGGGCAGAAAAGTAGCGGTCGAGGACACGATCTGCTGTTACTCGACCTTGTGCATAACCCTTGGTCCGTCCATGCACGTAACCCACATCCTTCCCCATCTCCAGTCTTCCTGAAGACCCTGTTACGGCCCTCCTCGCGAGCGACTTCGATCATCTTCTCTTCCATCAATTTGCGCAACCTAGTCCTCGACTTTGCAGCGCTCTCCTCTGCATCCCTCCTCCGGTCCTCGACGTCCTTCATCACGCCCTGCGCACGGAAGATCTCCTGCTGGGCTTGTTCGAGTGCGTCTTTGTACAGCCGTAGCTCCTCTGTCAAGCGTACGATCTCGCTCTGCAAGGTTATGCGCCCATCGTTGGCATCTTTGAACCGCATGCATGCTTCCTTTGCTTTGATCTCTGCATTGTCTGCACGGTCCTGCTCAAATGCTAGTTGTGAATTCAGAAGAGAGACGTCTGCGCGGAGGTCGCGCACGACAGACTCTGCATCTGCGAGGAGCTGCAGAACTTCACGGTTTGTCGGGGGTTGTGAGCTGGTGCGAGAGATGGGCTTCGAGGCCTTTGAGGCTGTAGAATGGTGTGATTGTGAGCGTGTGAGGGGTGGTATCGGTAGTGGGGACGTGTTCGATTTGTCGCCACTAGTATTACTGGGACCTGCTCGGGGGTGTGCTTGGTGGTTCAAGTTGGCTCATGGGGCTAGGGGAAGCGCTTGGTTAGTCTGGTTCTGTCTTGATAAAGGATTTACATACAGGATTAAGTGGATCAAAGTAGGAAGGCTAGTGATGAAGGAGGCGTGCTTGCTGTGCGTAGGGTTTAATACATGGCAGTGATGCTACTACTTATTACTACTTTTAAGTGTTTGTTCATCCATTGTCTTATTCCCTCGGAAGACTGCCTCATTACATAAGCAATCTTATATTAACCGCCGCCCAATCATGGCACTTGGACGCTGTCCATGTCCTCAGTTGAGACCCTTCGGTTCTACAAACACCTTGAAGAGGCATGGACACAAAAAAAAACTCTCAATCAGTTGAGGTTCCTCTTCATCCACTATCTGAGCGGCGGCCAAGGCTGGCGACCACGGCCCGATGGTATCGATAAACCCGATTAAACGTCGACACGACAAGCGCTTGTGCGCATTCTCATCCTCGAGACTTATCTGTCGGTGGTCTCGACGGGACAACAGGCGGTCAAGTTCAATGTCATCCTTGGACTCGCCTGGCGCGTTGGTGAGTACTCGTTGTCTTGCGACACAATGTTGTCCCCGTCACTGTAAACTGAGAAATATCAGTCAAACTCGCCGGGGTTAAGTTACGAAACATCCGACGCGTGTTTTTCGCCAATCGACCCTGCCGCTGAGAAGCCTGGGCACTGGGTTGGATGCTACTAGTACCATCGTCAAGGAAAATATAGATCCGAAATTCCTGGGCCTAAAGTAACATCCCATCAACAGATAACACTCCAGAAGTCAAACTTCCTGCCTTCTGAATCTCAGTACCTACCGATATCCGGATTCGAACTCGAGTGTGATATATGTACGCGCCCCCGTGTAGAATAGAAAGACATAACAACATTATCCTTCCGTTTCTCCACGGAGTTTGTATACCATTCAACACGTGCATCAGACAAAGCATTTCGGGGTGCATCCGCGTCTTCCATTTTCGAGTCATGCGCTGTCATGCGACCTAACAGCAAGTGGACATATGACCTTGATCATCCCGGGTAGGACGTCGGTCCGACTGTGTGCTTCGCGTGCGACTCTTTAACACCACCTCCTCTTCCTCTGCCCCTCTTGGCACTCCTTACATGTCCATCTTCCACAGCCTCTCAACGCTCCCCCAGATGTCAACGTCTACGATTTAGCTAGCGAATGGTTCACAGCAATCACCTCGAACGACGTCGACGCAATCCGTATCTGCCAAGGTGAGATCACATGGGAAGACACCTTACCGTATGTCTGTCGGAAGATCCACCTTCAAGCATGTTCTACGCGCCAGGCTCCTTCAAGTCCGAGACACAATCAGTGAAGGCGCTGGAATTGCTTATCTCGTCCCTCTTCCGAACAGAGAGTAAGCACTTGGCAAAAAGCGTACGCCCATCTTTACGTGTCTTGAACCACTCACTGTTGTTCCAGAGAATATCGACATATTTGTTTTTTTGGTGGTTATAGTCATGTCGAATTGATAGAATTGGTAGGGCAGGGAACCGGTGTGAATGACTGACGATCTGTGCTCCCAATTCTGCAATGACGATTCAGCAACACTTTTCCACGGCCCAATCTTACAACAACATTTGTTTATGCATTCTGTAATTATCTGTAAATTGACCAACAACATGAGAATTGGTGGGAAAAATACATAAAATGAGAATGAATGAAATGAGAAGACAGGGGAATAGGGGGGAGACAGGAGAATGGGAAAATGGAAAATGGAAAAATTGGAGAACGGGAAAAGTGAAGAACGGGAAAAACTGGAGAATGGGAAAAGTGAAGAACAGGAAAATGGGAAAAATGGGAAAATGGGAATGAGAAAATTGGAGAATGGGAAAACTGAAAAACTGGAAAATGGGAAAATGGAAAAATGGAAAAATTGGAGAATGGGAAAAACTGAAGAACAGGAAAACTGGAGAATGGGAAAAATGAAGAACAGGAAAATGGGAAAATGGGAAAATGGGAATGAGAAAATTGGAGAATGGGAAAACTGAAAAACTGGAAAATGGGAAAATGGAAAAATGGAAAAATTGGAGAATGGGAAAACTGGAGAATGGGAAAAATGAAGAACAGGAAAATGGGAAAATGGGAATGAGAAAATTGGAGAATGGGAAAACTGAAGAACAGGAAAACTGGAGAATGGGAAAACTGAAGAACAGGAAAACTGGAGGAATGGGAAAACTGGAGAATGGGAAAACTGAAGAACAGGAAAACTGGAGAATGGGAAAACTGGAGAACGGGAAAACTGAAGAACAGGAAAACTGGAGAATGGGAAAACTGGAGAATGGGAAATTTTCAGGATGTGCTAGCATTATTAAAAATAAGAAGTTCAAGCACTCTGCTTCCTTCCTGTGCCAAAGGCACAGCAGAAGGTGCTGCAGGCACCTACTGAAGCCAAAGGAGCACTTCGTGCTCCTTTGGCTTCAGTACTATGATTATTAAGAATAAGAACTTCACCTTACACCAAAGGAGCGCGAAGCGCAACTTTGGCTTGTGCCGAAGGCACAACGGGCGAGAGCTTGTCTATAAAGAAAGGGAGGGGGGTGTGGAGCGCTCGCGCGAAGGGAGCATGGAGGCCACGTTCAGCTAGGTGGGTGCCATGTGTTGCCAGGTGGGTGCCATGTGTCGCCATGTGGCTTCCATGTTTGCTCGCATGGCTGCCATGTTTCCTCACATGGTTTTCTCGCGTGGTTTCCGCTTAGCTTGCTTACAGCTCGATTTGGAAACTCATGTGGTTTCCTCGGGTAGTCCTCCCTTCATATAGCGTGGCTCAGCACACTTTCAGCAACACTTTTCCACGGCCCAATCCTGCAACAACAATTGTTTAGACACACTGTAATTATATGTACATGAAAATAAATATTAAAAATTGACCAACAACATGAGAATTGGTGGGAAAAATAAATAAAATGAGAATGAATGAAATGAGAAGACAGGGGAATAGGGGGGAATGGGGGAGACGGGAAAATGGGAAAACTGGAGAATGGGAAAAGTGAAGAACAGGAAAATGGGAAAATGGGAATGGGAAAATTGGAGAATGGGAAAACTGGAGAATGGGAAAACTGAAGAATGGGAAAACTGGAGAACAGGAAAATGGGAAAATTGGAGAATGGGAAAACTGGAGAATGGGAAAACTGGAGAATGGGAAAACTGGAGAATGGGAAAACTGAAAAACTGGAAAATGGGAAAATGGAAAAATGGAAACATTGGAGAATGAGAAAACTGAAGAACAGGAAAACAGGAGAACAGGAAAACTGAAGAATGGGAGAATGGGAAAACTGGGGAATGGGAAAACTGAAAAACTGGAAAATGGGAAAATGGAAAAATTGGAGAATGGGAAAACTGAAGAACAGGAAAACAGGAGAACAGGAAAACAGGAGAACGGGAAAACTGAAGAACAGGAAAACAGGAGAACAGGAAAACTGAAGAATGGGATATTTTCAGGATGTGCTAGGATTATTAAAAATAAGAAGTTCAAAGCACTCTGCTTCCTTCCTGTGCCAAAGGCACAGCAGAAGGTGCCGCAGGCACCTTCTGAAGCCAAAGGAGCACGAAGTGCTCCTTTGGCTTCAGTACTATAATTATTAAGAATAAGAAGTTCACCTCACACCAAAGGAGTGCGAAGCGTGACTTTGGCTTGTGCTGAAGGCACAACGGGCAAGAGCTCGTCTATAAAGAAAGGGAGGATGGGAGGGGGGGTGGCTCGCTAGCTCGCGTGGTTTTTGCGTATTTCAGTTGTTTCGCCAAACGCCATGTGGTTTTCGCTTGCATCGCGTATTTCGCTTATACCTCGCTTGAACTTTTTGGGATTGGTTTTCTTGCTTGACAGTGTGAAAAAAATACAAATTGAGAATTTCGACATGTAAAATTCACTAAGTACGAAAGTCCTGCCAAACACGATATAGTGGGCAGTGATCCACACGCCTGCTGCGCTCCGTGAACAACACAGACAAACAATGTGGTTTTCCTACTATAGGGGGAACAGCATCGAGAATAGCAAAAGCATAACAAAATTGGTTATTTTCGTCACTTGGTTACACAAATCAATTGGTGACACAATCATTACACAAATCATTACACAACTCGGCTGCTTGCTTTTGTGATAGAATTCTCAAGTTAAATTGCTTTCCCCTGCAGCCAAGTGTAGTAATAAGGTGTGACACACTTTTTGTGGGTTTCATTTCTTATCAACAACAATGGAAATGACTTATTGATGAGCTCAGGCAACAAATTTGCTAAACAACCGTTTCAATTTCAATTTCAACAACGAAGATGGATCAAAATATGCCTGTCCCGTGAGTTGTCAACCAAATATTGGCACATGCATGATGCTAATGTCTGCGCCTACCATTTAGAAACCCCGAACATATAACCCCAGAACGCAATCATCAATCTCAACGAGAACGCGACAGAATGCATAGACTTCAAATGACATCTCCTACCAGGCGTAATCGTCGCCATGCCGCACATGATAATCAGGATGGGCCTCCGCCTCCTGTACCACAGCCAGCTTTTGTGCCACCTAATCAAGCACAAGCAGGGCCTGTTCCACGACCCTTTGCATGGCAGCCTCCTCCTCATTTTCCGCATGAACCACTACCGGTTGGGCAATATCCCGGCTTGCCACGAAATGCAATTGCCCAGGTGCAGCATACTCATCGTCCTCCAGTCGATTTCAATCAGCGCTTGAATGACCAAATGAATGCAGCTCACAATAACAGACGTCGTCAGCGTAATGTTCGGCAGCAACGAGACTGAGATGAGATAAGACAGCAGGCACAGGCAGAACTCATGGCAGCTGGGATGCAGCCCCTACAGGCACCTCAGATTCCTGATGAACCTATTCAACCTGCTCCTCCTGCTCCTCCCATATATGGCCCTATTCATTATGAAGGCGCAGTTGGTCCTCACAACTTCGAAAATCCCCTCCACTATTTTGCACCTAATCCTGCACCACCTTTACCTGCGCCGCCTGGACCTGATTATCATCAATTTAACATGCAGTTTCAGCATCATCTCCAGGAAGAACAAATGCATATTAGAAATGACTTCCTTCAGAGACAGGCGCAAGAGGCATTGCGTCAACAGCAGATCCAGGAAGAGCAAATGCGGATTAGAAATGACTTGCTTGAGAGACAAGCACAGGAGGCATTGCGTCGACAGCAGATCCAGCTACACTTGCAGCAGCAAGAAGCTGAGAGGATCAATAGAGAGGCTCAGTATGCTTTTGAAATGTGGCAGCAGGAAGCTGAGGAGATCAACAGACGTGATCAAGAGGCTTTTCGCTTACAGCAGCAGGAAGCCGCCCGCATGGATAGGCAGAATCAGGAGGCTGATCGCCAACAGCAGGAGAGAGCTGAGCACATGGATAGGCAGAATCAGGATTTTCAGCGAGCAGGTCAACAGGCAGTGGAGGACTGGGACCGTCACGAACGAAGGGTTCGTGAGGAGGGGGAACGTCTGGAAGAGGCCCTGCGCGAATATGACGATCCAGCATCTCAAGAACAACATGATCAAGACGAGGAAAGAAGAAGAACTCAGGAACGTCAACGTCGCCTGGACCAAGAGGAAGAGGATCAGCAGCTTATCAACCAAGTCATTTGTATTCCTGATGGAGGTCGTCCATATACAGAGCCTGTTCCCCTTCATACTCTTGGTCCTCTTGACATAGAGTGCCCCAGCTGCCATGCAAGGCACTTTGCATGCGAAAGACTCTCCAAGTCCTCTGCACAAAATCCCCTCTTTGGTATGTGCTGCTTGCAGGGCCAAGTCAGTCTTCAGCCTTTCCCAGCATGGCCACCCGAGCTGCAGCAGGCATATGCAAACCACACATTCAGGTCCAAGATTCGTCAGTACAACAGCGCTCTTGCATTTACGTCGGTCGGCGTCAATATCGACCGTCATGCTCTTCAAGGCTCCGGCCCAGATGCATTTCGTATTCATGGATCCCTTCACCATCTCATGGGCAGTCTCATACCTCCAGATGGTCTTCAGCCTTCCTATGCACAAATCTACATCTATGATCCACAAGAGGCCACTGACATCCGTGCCACCCGACCTGGAAATGAAGGTCTTGATCGCCAGATTCTCAGATCCCTCCATGACATGCTGTATCGAACCCATCCCTATGCAGCTGTTTATAAGCAGGCCTATCAGGTCATGCGAGAGAAGCCTCCAGAGGAGCACACAGAGGTTTGTGCACGCATTCACTTCCAGCAAGGCACAGATGGTCGAAGATATAATCTCCCAACCGCCGATGAAATTGCTGTGATTATGCCTGGAGATGGATCTGAGATCGTGGTTGACAAACGTGATCTTATCGTCCGACTTCAAGGCGGTCAACTTCAACGCACCAGCCAGCTCAGTCATGCATACTCGACTCTTCACTACGTTCTCATATTTCCTCAAGGTTAGGAGGGCTGGCATGATGACATCCCCATGAATGTCAATGAAGGTGGACGTGCACGTGCAAAGAAGGTGACCCAGCGGCTCTACTACGCCTATCGCCTTTACCCACGTCCAAATCACCTTGACTCCAACAACGTCTTTCGCTGTGGAAGACTGTTCCAGCAGTATGTGGTCGATGCCTGGGCCTCCATAGAACAATCATACCTGAACTGGGTGAGGAACAACCAGAGGCAGCTGAGGGCGGACTGCTACTGAGGCCTGACAGACAACGTTGTCAATGAAGGCGTGGATGATTTGGCTCAGACAGGTCGTGCCATCATTCTTCCATCATCTCATACTGGCAGCCCTCAATACATGCATCAGCTGCTTCAGGACTCCTTGGCCATTTGTCGTGCCTGCAAGAAACCAGATCTCTTCCCGACCACGACCGCAAATGGAAGCTGGCCTGAGATCAAAGAGAATCTCCTCCAAGGTAAGGATTCATATCTGAAGCAATGTTTATGACTTTGTTCCTGACCATCACTCATATAGGTCAGAGCGCTGTGGACCGTCTGGACTTGGTGGCTCGCGTGTTCTATCAGAAACAGCAGGCTCTATTGAAGAAGGTTCGTAAAGGCTGCTATGGAAAGGTCGCGGGATTGGTGTACACCATTGAATACCAAAAGCGTGGTCTGCCTCACATGCACCTCCTCATCTTCTTGGAGCCAGATTACAAGATCCGGACCGTGGAACAAATCAACTCCTTCATCTCCGCCCAGATTCCCGACAGAAATGTCCATCCTCAACTCTATGAGGCCGTCGAAAAATACATGCTGCATGGCCCTTGCAATCCCCAGCGTTGCATGGAGAATGGACAGTGCAAAAAGCATTTTCCAAAGTCCTTCAGTCCCCAGACCTTGATGAAGGACAATGGCTATCCAGAATATGCCAGACCTGATAATGGACGCACCATCCAGAAGAATGACAAGGTCTTCACAAACAAAGATGTCGTTCCTCACCCTCCGCAACTGCTGGTGGAATTCAACTGCCACATCAATCTGGAGGTCTGCGCCTCTATAAAGTCAGTCAAATACATACACAAGTACATCTACAAGGGGAATGACCGTGCTACTTTGTAGATGGGTGGAGTGGTGGATGAGATCAAAACCTATCTTGACTCCAGATACATCAGCTTGACAGAGGCTGCATGGTGTATCCTTGAATGGCCCTCCATCTACCGCTTGCCGGTCCACCTCCCAGATGAACAGATGGTGTTCTACGACCCCGAGGACAATGCCCAGGATGTGCTTGACCGTGCAGCAGCAAAAGAGACCTGCCTCACTGGATGGTTCAAAGCCAATGCCAATGAGAACTTTGTGGTGGCTGGAGCCCACAATTACCTCTACCAGGATTTCCCCTCAAAATTCGTTTGGAACAAGACCGCATGGAAAATACGCCAGCGTGGAGTAGCAATTGGAAGGATGTACTCCGCTGCGCCCAGCTCTGGAGAGCGCTTCTACCTTAGATTGCTTTTGACAGTAGTGAAAGGTATGATATCTATGATGATTGTTATCAATCAAACTCACTGTGTTTTTCAAAGGGGCTACCTCATATGAACACCTTTGGACATTTGATGGGGTCGTCTGCGAGACTTTCAAGGAAGCGTGTCAGTGCAGGGGTCTGCTTGACGACGATAATGAATGGGTCCAGTGCTTGCAGGATGCCTCTCATATGTGCACAGGACATCGCATGCGCAATCTCTTTGCCATCATCCTCCTGCACTGCAACCCTACAAGCCCCAACGACCTTTGGATCCGCTTCAAGGAAAATCTCTGCGATGACCTGCGTCGCCGCCTCACTCGAGCACCATTCAACATGCCCGACCCCACACAGCAAGAGGTCCACGACTATGGTCTCTACCTCATTGATGGTGTTCTTCGCAAAAATGGAAGGTCTTTAGAAGCAATTCCTCAAATGCCCATATCAGAAATGGCAGACATATGGGGGGCCATGGAGGGCAACCAGCTGATTGCTGAGCAGCTCCTGTATGATCGAGCAGAACTTCAGCGGACAGTGGATACAGGAGTTCCTTTGCTCAATGTCGAGCAGAGGGTGGTCTTTGATGCTGTGGTCGATGACACAATGCATCGTGATGAGCAAAGACCTGGACACGCCTACTTTGTCCACAGTGCAGGTGGATGTGGCAAGACATATCTCTGCAAGCTCATTGCTTCGAAGATCCGTGCTGAAGGCAAGATCGTCCTATGTGTGGCCTCCTCTGGAATTGCTTCTCTCCTCCTACCAGGTGGTCGTACGGCTCATTCACGATTCAAGGTCCCAATCCCCATCCATGAGGATAGCTTATGCAACATCAAGAAAGGGGATGTCGTCCATGAGCTTCTCAAGGCCACCTCTCTCATCATCTGCGATGAGATACCGATGCTCCATCGTCATATTCTGGAATGCCTTGACCACACGTTGCGTGATCTTCTGAACGTCGATGCAGATTTTGGAGGAATAACCATGCTCTTTGGAGGAGACTTCAGGCAGACCCTGCTGGTGGTGCCTCATGGTTCCAGGGAGCAGATAGTGGGGGCTACCTTCTGCAGATCTCGCATATGGCCAAAGCTTCGTATCTTCCACCTCAAGAGAAATATGCAGCTTGGTCAAGACCCCGCCTCTGATGAATTTGCAAGGTGGCTCCTTGAGATTGGAGCTGGTAAGGGCACAGCTGCAGATGGAACAGTGACCCTCCCCATTCGCATGTGCTGCCCAAACAATGATGTCCAGTCTCTCATCAATGCCCTATACTCTCCAATTCTGCTTCCTGGCCATCCTCTGGTGGATGATGCCTTTTTCCTGGAATGCACAATCCTCTCTGCCAAGAACACCAATGTGGATGAAATAAACAGCACAATCCTTGAATCTTTCCCCAGAGATAAAGCAGTCTTCACCAGCATGGACTCGGTCACTGAGAGGGACTACGACTACATCCCCATAGAGTTCCTGCATACCCTGACACCATCAGGGTTCCCTTTGCACAGATTGGAGGTCAAAGCAGGCGTCCCTCTGATGCTCTGTGCAACCTGAACCCCTCTCAGGGCCTCTACAATGGAACTCGGATGATCCTGCTGTCTTGGATGACACGGATCCTCAGGTGTCGTGTTCTTAGGGATGGAGTTGATGAAGGTCAAGAAGATGATGAAAACACGGTCCTAATCCCTCAGATGAATCTGGAATCAAATTCTGAAGAAAACCCCATTCCTCTGAAGCGCCGTCAATTCCTGGTTTGTGTTGCATTTGCCATGACCATCAACAAGGCACAAGGTCAAAGCATCAAGTGGGTTGGGCTTAATCTGCAGACTCCTGTGTTTGGTCATGGACAACTATACATGGCTTTGTCTTGGTGCACTCACCCAGATAGAGTGCTTGCTATTTTCCCGGAGCATGAAGAAGGGTCAAAGATGACAAATGTAGTGTATAGCGAAGTGCTTAGAGGACTTATGGATCGTATTGATGTTTGATGTAGATACTGTGTACTTTGATGTGGTGTAGTAGTAGATTGTACTTTTGGTTTTGTGAAGATGCTGCTCAAAAATGTGACTTATTTGAAAATCTGATATGATTGTGAAGAATTAAGAATGAAAATTAAGATTTAAGACTTAAGACCTAAGAAGTTGAGGTGCCAGAGGCACAACACAAGGTGCTGCAGGCACCTTGCAAAGGAGTGCAAAGTGCTCCTTTGGCTTCAGTACTATGATTATTAAGAATAAGAAGTTCACCTTACACCAAAGGAGCGTGAAGTGCGACTTTGGCTTGTGCCGAAGGCACAATGGGTGAGAGCTTGTCTAACAATTGCGGGCCAACCCTTGGGAAATGGGCTCGCTAGCTCACATGGTTTGCGTGTAGCACCATGTGGTGAGCACATGGTTTGCGCTTAGCTTGGCTAATCCCTTATTTGGCAATCTCGCGTGCTTTTTCTCAAGTGCCGACGGGTGGCACCGCAGGCGCCCCAAATGAGTGTGAAGTGCAACCTTTGCTTCCTGTGCCGAAGGCACAATGGGTGTGGGCTCGTCTATAAAGAAAGGGCCATGGGGGGACTATCTCGCATGGAACCTCATGTGGTCGACACATGGAGCCCACATGCTTTTCGGATATTTCGCTTACCTCGCTTAAACCTCTTTTTGGCAACTCGCATGGTTTTGTCATGTGTTTTCGAGCAGTGATTGAATGTCCACGATGGATGATTCACGCATGTGACCAGTGTTTCAATTTCAACACCGCCTGCCAGCATCCGGATGGCTGAATATCCTGTGCCTTCCCAAATGGATCCTCCTACTACTTCTGGCCATGCCCCTGGGCCAGATACTGGCACCGGCGCTTTTTTTGCGGTGTCACGTGACACACGCCAGCCTGTTGCCAGGTGAGTTTTTGCTTCCGCATGTCTGTCTGACTGGGCACTTATCGCTGCCACAAGTCAGCAGGTCATTTTTGATTGCTCTCATGCTGTTGACTGGAACACATGCCTTCTGCAGGGTTATCAGACAACTCATGCTGCACGTCTACAGCAATGCACTGGCCTCTTGCCCCATGGCCATGCTCTGGGAGTAACATCCCCTTCTGTGCCCTCCACTCCCTCCCATTCTGTATATCCTGCTGTTGACTGGACCACGGATCTTCAGTGCTGCACTTCTGAAAGTTTCTCTGCCCATCTCTGACATCATCGTCAATCGCATGACCCATATATCAAGAGATCAGCTGTCCAAGAGCGCTTCCATGAATTGGGTCGGCATTCTGAAGACTTGATGCAGCAACATGCACTACTGGGGAAGGATCTGCAGTACATTGTGGAGGAGTGTCAACATGATGGGAGGCTGGCTGATAAGAGGTCGGACAAGGTAGATGCTTTTATTGATAGCCACTTGCAGGAGAAGAAGGCACTTCATGAGCGTGTCAAGGTTGTTCATGCTTGGAGGAAACATCTTAGAGGGCTGAGGAGGAGTTCTGCAGGCAGAGAACAGTATGATGAGTATTCACAGCAACTCAAGGATGGCCCACCACCTGGCTGGGAGCCCTGAGTTGATATTTGCATCTGGAGTGTTAAATACTACATTTAAATAGACTATATTTGGCAGTAACTTGGAGGAGACAGGAGAATGGGAAAAGTGAAGAACAGGAAAATGGGAAAATTGGAGCATGGGAAAACTGAAAAACTGGAAAATGGGAAAGTGGAAAAATGGAAAAATTGGATAATGGGAAAACTGGAGAATGGGAAAACTGAAGAATGGGAAAACAGGACAACAGGACAACAGAAGAATGGGAAAACTGAAGAACAGGAAAACAGGAGAATGGGAAAACTGAAGAATGGGAAAACTGAAGAATGGGAAATTTTCAGGATGTGCTAGGATTATTAAAAATAAGAAGTTCAAAGCACTCTGCTTCCTTCCTGTGCCAAAGGCACAGCAGAAGGTGCCACAGGCACCTACTGAAGCCAAAGGAGCACTTCGTGCTCCTGTGCTCCTTTGGCTTCAGTACTATGATTATTAAGAATAAGAAGTTCACCTTACACCAAAGGAGTGTGAAGTGCGACTTTGGCTTGTGCCGAAGGCACAATGGGCGAGAGTTCATTTGTATAACGGAACTCGTGACCCAGGAAGAGAGGTGAGACGTGGCGCACATGGCATTTGCCGTGCCTTCTGAAATTGACGTTGGAACTGCCACATCCCGCAACAGCGAACTTGGAAGTGTTTGATTTGATGGTTCTCAGCTCGCTGCATGTATGCATGCACCCAGAGTCTCATATATATATAATCCCTTGCCTTTTTCCCATGCACTCCTTTCATCCTCCCCTTCTCCATCTTTCTCCCCTCATGACTTTTGCGAGCCTTTCGTGTTGCAGAAGACATGATGGGGGAAAAATGGAGACTTCTCTTCTGACAGCCTCCTGCGTCCAAAGCAGGCCTTGCACATTGATAGAATTGGTAGTGCTGATCATAAGTCTTCTGTCCTTGAGGCTTGAACACTGACAATCTGCGCTGCCAATTTCCCAACAGCGACATGTGGTGGATTGAAGACCAAAAGTGCAAATTGAATTTCTTAATGATGTCTCGACGGTCGTCAATGTCATCCTTGGCATTGAGCCAGATCATACGTGCTTGGAAACGGCAGCGAGGCTCAGATATCTTGGCATATGCACACTCGTGTTGGATAAGAAACCACGTGTTGGTGATGTGGTGAGTGTGCTGTGTTGTACTATGGTGCTTTGAGATGGTATTGAGTTATAGTGGGCGACGAGTGGCTGTAGACCAAGGGCAGGCGAGGGTGGCTGCAGAGCATTGGTGGGCAAGACTGGCTGTGGCATGCAGGTGGGGGAGAGTGGCTACAAACCCCTGGTGGCACTTGATGTCTCGGTGGGTCCAAGAATTGGGTCCATTATTCCATGATTGATAGTATAACTGAACATCTGCATGAGAGGTCAATAACTAAATGCAGGGGCTAGCACGATTTTGACGGTAGTGAGAGTGGGTTAGTAGAATTGATGTCCGTGTTGCGCTGCTACTTCTCTGGTGCAGGATTCTAACGAGGATGGATTTGAGAGGCGATTAGCCAATGAGAAAACCAAAACAAGTGGGCCAGGAGTCGGCAAGGCTGAAAATTGCGATGAAACTTGAGCAGAGCGTTGGAAGCAATATTTGAAACCTGCTTAGGGTTTGATACATGAAAAGACAGCCGCATCCAGTGCACACGCAGATATTCAGGGTCGATGGGATGAAGAGATGGTATTGCAGTAAGCTATATGCATTTGGACAAATGACATGATGACGTGCTGGGGAAAATGCCCAACACAAGCAACAACAACATCGAGTGATGCATGAAGCAGGACAAAAACGGATAATACACACACCTCTGCAACTTAGAACAAGACGTCCACGATCCCTCCAAAGCCCACATCGACCATGCTCAACACCATCAACCTCCAGTAAAATGTCAAAGCTCGTTCAAAGCACCACACCCCTTCGAACTTTTAAAGATCATAAGAAGGGCGTATCCGCAGTTGCAGTTTTCCCGGATAGGCAATGAATGATTATGTGTTCATGGGACAAGACACTTCGTCTTTGGGACTTGAAGGCAGGTGTTGTGTTGAAGAAGATGGAGGGACATAGCAATGGGGTGTTGGCATAGGCAGTATCACGAAATGGGCAAATGATAGCAAGTGCTGATGGTGGTGGAAAGGTCATCGCCTGGCATGGAGAAACTGGGGGAACTCTCACCCAACCCATCACAGCCCACTCCTATTGAACCCCCTCACTGAACTTTTCTCTGGATGCTACGGTGCTGGCCACTGGCTCATACGACAGTCTGGTGAAGCTCTGGTGCACCAAAACATGGCAGCAGCAAGGAAATCCAATCGAGTGCAACTGCATTCGGTATTCGCCATCTGGCAAACTTCTTGCCATTGCAACAAACTACCATATCAAATTTTTATAATTCAGGAGGTGATGAGGACGATCCTACCATACGCGGGTGGGATACATTGACCTGGCAGCAGGTCAGTCACCCCTGGGAAGATCATTCTGGCTTTGTCTATGCCATTGCCATTCATCCCGCTGGCACACTCGTTGCTTCCTCATCTGATGACAAACTCCCTCTGGCAGCGCTCAGATTGACAAACCATCGCCACCTTCCAGCACTCAGCCACAAGGGAATGTATCATGTTCTCCATGGATGGCAAGCACATTCTTAGTGGAGGCCGAGATAACAAGGTCTTAGAGTGGGCAGTACCCAACTACACTAATTCAAAGGCAAGTTTCCATCATCGACTCTCATACTACAATTCGAGCCTCCTTCATGCAGATCCTTGATATCACGACAGCCCACGATGCATGCATCACTGGGGACTTGCCTGCCGCTGAAGAGTTACTCACGCAAGAGATCATCACTGATGCCAACAACTATACTTCCTCAGGCTATACTGTCCTATTGGTGCATGATATAACTAGGATTGTAGTTTTGGAGTCATGCATGTTTTCATTGTCATGCTTTCATGCATGGCGTGTGAATCCTGCCGCTTACTCTGTCGTCCTACCATGCATGGTGTGCGCATCCTGCCGCTTATTGTCGTCCTACCATGCATGGCGTGCGCATCCTGCCACTTACCATTGTCGTGCATGGCCTGCTACCATATATCGTATGTTTTCATTGTTGTCCTAGTATCATGCATGATGTGTGCACGCTGTGCAGCCTGTCACTTATTGTTGTCCTATCATGCATGGTGTGTGCATCCTGCCACTTACCACTGTCGTGCATGGCCTGCTGCCAAACATGGTATGTTTTCATTGTTGTCCTAGTATCATGCATGGTTGTGTTTTCCCTCTTGGAAATCACTGTCCACTCCCCTTCAGTCACAATTATCGTTGCCCAGTGGTTCCTGGTCTCCCTTATCAATACCTGGCTTGCAATCAGGCAAGCCTGATGATGAACAGGCAAAGTGGGCTCATGAAGAACAACAAGTATGTTTTCATTTGTTCGTCTCATAAGAGGGAGGCTGACGGCAAAATCTTGCCAAAGTTATTAATTCTCAATGTTGAAGTGAAACCTTCAATCAAGAACCACTGCACCCCAACCATCCTCCCCCTCGAAATCTGCAAAACAAGCAATTTCCTTCTGGACTTACATATGTCGCCATTTCAATGGTTGTTAATAAGGTTCGTCCACGGTCGATATCTGATTCCAGATAACCAGTTTATACACATTACGTGGCGATGTCAAAATAGTAGGTCCGACATTGTACTGTTGAAGGGTATCCAAGTCTTTCGTTTCTGTATTTTGTGCATGTAGAATAGTTGAACGCATCCAGTGCCATAGTTTTCTTGTATTAGGATATCATGCACCCTTTCATCACGCTGAATATTAGAAAAGCTCAATGTATTGCGTGCAGTCAGATACAAGATATATTGTCAAGACTAATATACGAAAATATGAATTATACAGGTGACCAATAACTCTCAAGACATCTCAGACAGTGGCACTAGTAGGTACTTTTTTTTTCCTGTAAGAATGGTCAGTGGTTTAGATCACTTCAGAAGAAATACACAGTACTTAGTGATGGGCTCCCCACCCACATCTGGCCCATGTTTACGGCCCTTTTTCCCCACTCCAGGAGCATTTTCCTTCTCCCGCAGTTCAGTGAGTGCCTGAGCACCAATGGTATTTGCTATCTCGTTATGGGTGGATGGTTTTGGTGGATGTGCAGACTTGTGGGTGGTGGTTTCAGACTGATGGGCAGGAGCTTCGGGTTTACCTTTCTTAGATGCCTTCACACCCAACACCTTCACACCAGAAGCCTTCGCACCAGACACCTTCACAACCAACGTCTTTGCACCAGACACCTGAGAGTTTGCCACATGAACAGGTGGCAGTGGGGGTAAGGTATCCGAAGGGTGAGAGCTGGCAGGAGGACTGCCTAGCAGGGGTAAGGTGTCTGAAGGGTGAGAGCTAGCAGGAGAACTGCCTAGCGGGGGTAAGGTGTCCAAGGGGTGAGCACTGGCAGGAGAACTGCCTAGCAGCGGTAGGGTGTCTAAAGGGTGAGAGCTGGCAGGAGAACTGCCTGATGGCACAGGTGGCTCTGAAGGATGAGGGACAGAAGACTGACTCGGCAGATAATTATATGGCTGGGGGTAGCTAGGGACTTGACCGGAAGTCTGGTAATTCTCAAATGCATTGTACTGTCCAGTCGGAGGAGTCCAGTAATTGTAATTGTCGAAGAGCAGACTGCTGAGATTTGCCGGATAAGCGCCATTGCTGTGGAAGTTGGTGGTGTCCAAGAAGTTTGAGCTGCCATCATGCATGGCAAGATTCGAAGGATCATGCATGTTGATATTCTGGAATGTTGAACGATCCTCGGGCTGGATGGAGCCATGCATGGCGTAGTTGGGGGAATAAATGTCAGGGATCTGCTCTTGAGCATTCTGCTTCCCGTCCATCTCCCTGTCCAAAGCATCCCCCTTCTGTCCCTTTGATACCTCTACTTCATTCTCTGGCTCGTCTACAAACGGGTCTGCATCCACTTCATCTTGGTCTTCATGCTCTTCTGCCTTGACCTCGCCCTCACTTCATTCTCTGGCTCGTCTACAAACGGGTCTGCATCCACTTCATCTTGGTCTTCATGCTCTTCTGCCTTGACCTCGCCCTCATCCTTGCCCTCGCTCTTGTCCACATCCTCTCCCTCAGGTTCGGGGGAGCTATAGCCTAAATCGTTATCATGTAAGTACAATCCTCATCCATCACAAACTATTCACTTGCCTTGTACGCCTTGAAGGAACCGCAGATATGTTCCAAGAAAATTTTCCTTGAAGTTGGGCAAGCACTGTGGGGCTGAATGTCCAAGCCTCATGGTACCTACATCAATGCTAGTTACACAGTGAGTACTTGATTTTTTGGCCATGTAAAGCCAAACTTACAATGAGACAGTGATTGTATTGTTGTTTGAGGGATCCGGCCCACCCATCAACACAAAGAATGAAAATTTAGTGCATTCCATGAGGTATGTCAAAATGGTGTTGAAAATGGCAGGTAAGTTTTCCTGCGTTCTGTCAAGCATGTTACTAAATTAAAAAATGATGCAGTTAGGGAAAACGTACTCAAGCAAGTCCTCCGTGGTCAATTCCTCCTCTTCATTGTAATCTTCCAGTGCTTCATTGTCATCTTCACCATCCTCATTTGACTTCTTGGACTTCTTCTTAGCCTTCATCCTGGCCTTGACATCGGCAATTATGGTTGCATCTGCCTCCTGCTCCCAGCATTGATGTGCCATGTCTCAGACAATTGTAAGCCTTTCACCTTGTGTCATTGAGCTATGTTCACTGATAGCGACTTCCACACTTGGGCGAATGCTGGTTTTGTAATATAGGTGGGAATACATTTCGGCTTCACTCAGGGCTCTCACACCCCGAGGTTGGAGGAGGTCTTTAAGTAGATGAGTCACCCTAACAGATGATTGGGTGGCTTGACCTTTGCGGGAGGCAGAATGCGCTGAATGCCATGATACCCACATTCATAATTGCTTCATTTAGTTAGTACCTCAAGGTCATCTTAATATTAAGTAATGGCATGCACCTTCTGACATTTCTTGACTGCCTTCCCCATTATGTCTGATTGCACCACATTCAGAGCCTCGTCTTCAGGGAGGTCTGGCCAGAGCTCCTTACATATGGGCCATTTCTCCTCCCATTGTTCATAGACTGGGGGCCAGAACTTTGCGTAGCTTGCTTTAGAAGAACATTTTGAATAACCAGGAAGGTGACTAGTCAGCCACTCCTTTTGTTCCTTTGAAGTCCATTCAGTAGTGACCATCTAATATATGTCATTCATATGCCATGAAAATAAAATGTTTACACACACACCTTTTACACCAAGTATTTTTAAATGATATATGTTTAGCCAGCGGATGCAAAAATATAAAATTTGACTTCATAGCTCCATCAAGCCACATGGCAATCACCGAATTTACATTTCATACCTCCATCAAGCCACAAAGGCAGTTTCCGAATCTACACACCAGCAAGCTCACTTAAGGCACTGGCACTTATTACTATGTGAAATTAAGACTGATCTATACAAGTATGAGTTCACTATGCAATAATGACATTAGGTGCCAGCTGATACCTGAGAAACCACTGACTATGTGCAGATTGAATGTCCTCATCCTCAAAAACACGCAGGAGAACGTCCTCGAGGGACAGTATGACTTGGCAGCATTCTGTACTATCACCTCCACTTGCTCTAATTGCATCCTTAGCTTCCCGCAAAATATTGAGTGCATCCTGAATGGGCTGCTGGGACTCTTCCGAATGATTCCTGCCGATGTACTGCAATGTCAAGTTATCTAGGAACCTACGAGTGGAACCATTGATTAGCTTGCAAAATCTCGTATCTGGGTCAGTTCTGAATTGTAAAAGTGAGCTTCAAATTGACACAGATTGTGATATGAAACATACAAGCTATGTTCACCATCTTCTGCACAGTTCTGAGTTAAGCTCACGGCGTCATCACGTGAAACTGTATTACTAGTAGATAAACCCCTGGACTTGTTTAGCACACAGAATAATTGAAATAAATTTGCTTACTTGGTCGTGTTGTATTTTACTCGCATCTTCTGCAAGATGGCAGTTTTATTTCTGTGTGAGGATTGAATGGTGATTTTCCATGATGATTGAAATAAATTTGCTTACTTGGTCGTGTTGTATTTTACCCGCATCTTCTGCAAGATGGCAGTTTTATTTCTGTGTGAGGATTGAAACGAAACTGGGCGGGAACGTAACAGGGTGTGCATAGGTGGGAGTAACAGTGGTAGGCACTGGAGTGGTGGTGGTGGGAGTAACAGCAGTAGGCACCAGAGTGGTGGTGGTGGTGGGGGAGTTTCCAGAAGGTAGCATTGGTGAGATATTGATGGGGGGAGGTGGAGTCTCTGCAGGGATTACGTCGCTCGTAGCATGGTCAGCATGCACTCCTGCCTCTGCCGCTTCATCAGCATGTTCAGGGATATGAACAGGAGGTAATGCTAATTGAATGGAGGGCTCGCCGGAAGTGATCGCCTGTATGACCATAACAATGGTGTTTGCAGTGACAGGGCTCATGTTGAGACCCATGAGTGCTGCCACCAGAGTATCTGCAGAGAGTAAGCGCATACTCAAAACAACAAGTCATAGTAAGCTTACTGACTGCATTGTTAGAAGACGCTGAATTTGAGTTGGTAGACATCATCTAGAAAAGCAATTGATACTGAATTTGGAGACGTTGGATGTTGAAAAATACACCTACTGTTTGCTCATTTTTATAGACGCTGGGCGGGTCATGATAGATTCTCAGGGGGAAGTGTGTGCCATGCATGGTACATGGGTGGGCACGAGTAATGGCAAGTGACTTGTCCAAAATGGGCAGAAGCATCTGAATTCAACAGATGTAAACAAACACATTCACATTCACTTCTTCGATCCACCATTGGCATTGTCTATGTAATATGATTCTTCTCAGATTTACAGGCCAGGATGAGTACCCTTGCCCTCCTCTATCTACTATGGGGAAGAAAAAGCAAAAGCTGGTGCGTCATACAGCTGAGCAACTCACAGATGCGCCTCCAACCCACATCCACACAGCTTCAGTTTACATGTTTCAATCCAGCAAGCCATTAGTGCACACTGAGTCCCTAACCGGTGTCAATATACCTCCAGTTTCTCTCCATGATGAGGATCCACCATCAGCTCACAACCAATTCCAAATATATGATCCTGGCGATTTTCTGGAGTATATGCCCATCCCCGATAACAATGTTGAGACTGAGACTTCCAAGAGGAAAAGGACAGCCGGTGTAAGCATTTTTTTGATATTTACAACATTTTACTCATTGAGTATGTAGGATCACCCCCTTGCAGCATGGCTGCCAGAATGTCCAACATTTTTGGATGAAATGATTCGCCTCGAAGGCCGTGGAGAATATATTGAGGATTCTCTATGTGGACACTGCCAAAAAAGTGCTTGGACCATCCGATGCACAGACTGCTTCTTACCGGAGCTCTGTTGCCCTCCATGCACTGTAGAAAGGCACCAACATTTGCCATTGCACTGTCTTTAGGTAATGCCTGAGATCTCATCTCATGTTGTTGTATCAGCTGACATCCCTTACATTTGTAGTGCTGGAATGGCCATTACTTTGAATGAATATCCTTAAAGATGTTAGGGCTATGCATCCAGTTGGGCCATCATATGGATGACACTTGCTGCAATCCTCAACGAGCATTCAATGATGACTTCGTAATCATTGATACAAATGGGATACATGAAGTAGGATTAGATTTCTGTGCTTGCGGGGCCATGCAGACCAATGTCAAACAGCTCCTATGAGCATGACTTTTTTCGGCAACCGTAACCAATCCAAAAACTGTGGCTACATTCAACACCCTCAAGCAATACCACAAGCTGTCGTTCAAATCAAAAGCATCAGTGTTTGAATACTATCATAGCCTTGCGCGTTTATCGGACAACATTGGCATTGATCCGCCAAAGGTATCTAATTTACTAAATTCACATTTATTACAAGATCTAATAGAAGCCTTAGGACCGCTACCCAACCTTCTTACGTGTAGTTCATGAGTGGCAGATCCTCAAGTTACTCAAACATTTTGCCTGTGGTCACTGCCCAGATGGCGTGGGGACAACTGAGCCAGGACAGTGCGCAGTGCTCTGTCCTGCATGTCTGCAACCTGGAAAAAATATTCCTGAGGATTGGAAAGATGCCCTGCCTGATAAGTGGTGAGTCTTATATGATTCCATGGTTATAGTTATTTTTCTTATCAGAAGGTAGATGGCTTTATGCCTTGTTTGTTGGTATTGACGCAAACTTTCGTCTGAAACGGAAGTTCATATTGAGTGACAGCATCGATCCTGGAATCAGTAAGGGATGGTCATATTTTGTAGATGAGCAGGCATACAAGGGGTATCTAGATGATCACAAAGACTGAAACCAGGAGGTAAGTTTCTCAAATTGTTTTATCAATTTGTGCTACAACTAACTTGGATACCTATAGCGCAGTACATGTGCTAGTCACAATGCCGTCAACATGGCTGATATGAAGAATGCCAGAGGCCTTGCTGCAACAGGCGTTGGGACAGTAGATTGTGCTCGACATAATATGAAGCTTCATAATGCAGTTGGTGACTTACAAAAAGGCGAGAAGTATGTATTCCTCATCATTCATCTTGTTGGCTACAGTCTAACAACACTTTTTAGATATATAAATATGGACTATCTCTTTTTCTCTGCAATGAGCCACAATGAAGTCACTGTCCTCAATATTTCGTATGACATTGCATGCCAATGGTCCAAGCATTTGCAGTCGCAGATGATGACACTTCCTTCCAGATTTCATTTGGATTTTAGCAGCAAGGCAATCACCTTTCTTGTCCCAAAGTTCCATTTACCTGCCCATATCAAGCAATGTCAGATCGACTTTTCATTTAATCTCTCACAGTATGTTGGTCGTACTGATGGTGAAGCTCTGGAACATGGGTGGGCCAACATTAACCTGATCACATCAAATATGAAGGAAATGGGCCCAGGCTCTTGGCGGGACACACTCAACGATCACTTTGGTGACTGGAATTGGAAGCGTTGCACACAGCTTGGTAAGTGTTGATTATGTTTCGAGTTGTTCATAATCTGATGGGATTACTCAGGACGACTGCTTGCTTGAAAGCTAGTGGATGTGATTGAGCAAAAAGCTGAGCATCAATGGGAGCTCATCAAACTTGAGAGCTGCCTGAAAGCACAGGATATTTCACAATGGAGGATTGAGGTTGAGGCTTGGGAGCAGGATCACTCACAGACTAATCCATTCCAAGTCCGTGTAGCACATACATTCTTTTTTATTGTTTCAAGCACTTTTCGCTGACTTTTCATTAGCCGAGACACAGGCTGCTGTGCGGTTGGAGCTTGTACGTATTGAAGCTGCAGAACTTGAATCTGGCACAAACATCTCTCTTCATGCAGATGTCTCTCCCTCCATCCTAATCAGCTCCGGCATTCATTTGGAAGATCAACAGTATGCAGCCTCACTGGTAGCTCTGCGATAATTACTAATAGGTCATAGGCAACATTTGTCTCTTGAGATTGCAGCACTCAGTGTGCATGCAACTGATCACCAACTCACAAAGGCCCAGCAGCATACCAGCTCATTACAAAGGACAATCGAAAGTTGGCAAGATATTCAGCTACTTTACATGCCATTCATATCACTCCTGCATGCCAGGGAAGAACCATGTTCCCCCGCCAGTTCTACACCTGTCGAAGCTTTCCAGCTGTGGTTACCATCTACAGTCGGCCCCGACATGCAGTGTGCGATACAACTTCGTACTTTAGAATGGAAACTACACTATGCTCAAGCAAATGATGCCCTAAAGGACATCTGGAATCTGCTACATCTCCGTTCTCACCTATACAAATTCAAGGATAGCCATATTGTTAGCCAGGCAGCAAATACACGCGCAAGAAGTACCATCAGCAAGGCTGATGCCAAAGTCAACATGGCTGCTGAGCATTATGAAGTTGCGAGGGCAGTGCTTGCAAATTTAGCACAAATTCTCAATGAGGATCAGACATGGATGGAGGTTTTCAAGCCTCTCAATCGGAGCAAGGACCTGAAAGCACTGAAGGATATGTGGGGGAAGGAGACAGAGGGGACACAGCACCTTTTGTGGATTTGGAAGACACCAGGAGTATCAGAGAACACCAGTGTTGACCTGCACAATGGTAAGACTGGCCTTCTTTTTGGAAGACACTCTGATCCATATGCTCTCCAGCTCTTCGTATAGAATGGTGTAAGGCTCACGTGCATGTGATGCAATGGGAAGAGGAGGTCAACTTACTGAAGGAGGAACAACAGCAGGTCAGAGCATTCTTGGACTGGCAGGGAGGTTGGTGGCAGAGTCAGCGAGAGCGCCATGACTCAGAGTCCCTGGATGATACATTGAGGGAAGGTTTGGTGGCTTACACTGAATGCCAGGCATCACTGCGTCGGCAGCTGTCAACTCATTTTCAGATCTTGTGGTCTCCTCCTACCCTCCCTACCCCACCTGTGGGCATGACAATGTAGATGACAGTAGCTCATTTCATTTCGGTCCATGTAATGTAGTAACATTCATACTAGTTGAATCTATGTTTTTTTTGGACAACATACACCATCCATCGCTAGCGCTCATCATGCATGATAGCAAATGGATCATGTATGACCATGCAAGACTTACTCAAGGTATCATGCATCATGCATGACAAGCATTCGAGGTGGGATCATGCAAGAATTACTCAGGGTGTCATGTATGGTCAAGGTGTCATGTATGGCAGGTGCTCGTATAAGACAGCAAGACTATATGTAAGGTGTCATGTATGGCAGGTGCTCATATAATACAGCGAGACTATATGTACTAATCATGCATGAATTACATACTAGAATAGCAGTAAAACATGCATGAGGCCTGTACTATAGTAACAGTTATATCATGCATGAAGGCCAAAGCATCAGGTGACTTCCTATGCCACCACTCATTCGTTGTGGTGTGCAAACATGAGTGGGACCACACCCTTCAGGATGCAATCAAGGTGAGATCAACTTACTTACCTTATGAAAGGCTCACTTTCATTCGTGACATAGTCTATCAGCATTCAGCCCTCATTGATAGGCTATATCTCCAATGGCATTGCCCTCTGTGGCAAAGGCTGTGTCTGGGACGCAAGAGCAGCATTTGGCATCACATTCTTGTTCACCAACCAAGATTCAAATGCCATTCATTTTCTTATCTTGATTAAGGTAGGTTCAATTTGTCTCTCGTACTCTCTTCTTCATTCCATATTTCAGGCCATCGCCCTCTTCAGTGCAGACCAACATGACAAGGCAATGATGCTCATCAAAGAGGTGGCTGCCACTGGTCCGAATTTGTATCATCTCAGGTGACTGCCTTGACTGGTCCAACGGCAAGTCTGGAGTCCATGATGTCATGTAGACTATGCCTCACCCATATTTCACTCAGCTTTCAAGCAAGAATGCAGTGCACTATGTGCCGCCCTCACTGCGAGCAATTATGACTGGGCTATTGACCTATACTCAGTGGTGATCAACCTGAATTCTGCATCTGATGCCGTCTTTGCAAATCGTAGTAAGGCAAAGTTGGGGAAAAGGCTATGGATGGAAGCACTTTTTGATTCACAGAAGGTGTGATTGCATCTATCATTTCCTAACCAATGCTCATGGTGGCAATACACAGGTCATTGAACTCAACTCTTTATCTCATACTGGATACAACCTGAAGCACGCAGTGCTTCATGGTGCACAGCACTATGACGAAGCCATCAAAACATTCAAAATTATGTTGTCTAAGTTGGACAATTCTCCCGACACTCAGACATGAAGTAAGCTTCCGATAACACAATTGTCAACATGCTTCACATTTTTTCCAGAGCTGTGCCAGCAGTATCTCAGACCCTCTGAAGTAGAACATGCTATTTGAAAGGTCATTGATGCCCAACTCAACAATGCTCCGCTGCATGTGTTCCATACCACCACTGGTCTCTTATGTGATCGAGAGGCACAGATAAGTGCCTTCAAAATGAGCATAGAATACAGGGAATTTGTGTCATCAACAATCGCGCATATAGATGTCCCAATGAAGCACATTGAGGAAGTGGTGATGACCTATTCCAATATGCCATGCTATCACACGGGTGGGAAGGGAAGGAGCCACTGCTTTAGCATATTCAGGGCAAAGGCGTGTATGACTCAGAATTGGATCCAGTTGGTGGTATGATGAAATTGCAGTCCTTCTGCAAAACTGTTCATGATGCAGGGCATCACTGGGCATGGAGCGACACATGCTGCATCGATAAGAGCAACAATGTTGAGCTCCAAGAATCGGTCAACTCCATGTTCGTCTGGTATCACCACTCCGCGCTCATGGTTGTCTACCTGTTGGATGTTCCACCTTCATCAAAGTCTGGCACACTGGCCAAGAGTGCTTGGAACACACGCAGATGGATGGTCCAAGAATTCATTGCTCCCAAAGTCATTCTCTTTTATCAGGACAATTGGACTCTTTATCTCAATGATCGTACTCCAAACCACAAGGATTCCGTCGCAATCATGCAGGAGTTGAAGGATGTGACAGGCATAGACCAACGAGCTGTTGTGGCCTTCTGTCCTGGGATGAGCGGCACACGAGAGAAACTCCATTGGGCGTCAACCTGTGTTACCACGCGTCAGGAAGACATCGCGTACTCGTTGTTTGGCATCTTCAGTGTCCGGCTGCATGTAGATTATGGCGAGAAGCAGGACAAGGCTCTCAGGCGGCTCCTGCAGGAGATTGTGGCTCAGTCAGGTGACATCACTGGCCTTGACTGGGTCGGAAAACATCAGAGTTTAATAGCTGTCTACCGGCTACCATCACTTCATATGAAGCGCCACCATGCAAGCTGTCATCTCTGTGAAGATGAGATTCAGTTATCAGCTTCCTCACTACAAGACACGGTGGCTGTGTATCTGGCTTCAAACCTCTACACCCTGCTTCAGAACACGAGCGCCCCTTGCTTCGCAACCCACAGACTGCATCTCCCTTGTATCACATTCTGTGTCAGGGAAGTCAGACGGATGCATAGTGGTTTAGCCCATGAAACTCATTTCACGTATGGAGTTAAGGCAGACGGACTTTGCAACCTGCTGGTCATCACTGGAGAGACCCTGGTGCAGTTCTTGGAGGCAAGGCCCATTGAGCAAACATTTGTGATTGTCTGTCCCTGGGACTGGTCTCTCCTCGGGCTACCTGACTTGGCAGACACTGGTGTTAGACTATAGTTTCCTTTCCAAGCACAAATGAAACCAGTCGTATCAATAGACCAACACGTCATGCCACAACAGTGGTTTGCTGGAGAGTAGCGGTTATAAGGAGCAGACGTGAACTCATGGCAGTGATTGCATGTATTGATTCTGGAGATAGCATCTCATGCAGTCACAGCAGAGTTATCAAGAGTGATTGTTTCTCCTTCTGTCCCCATTCTTTCCTCAGCTTTGACTCATGATCATCACAATTTGAAACTAAATTATCTCTGTGGGAGCTGTAGGTTGCCCTGATCAAAGCTAGAACGGCATGCTGAGCATCTTCACCACTGAGTGACTGCTATCTCCAAACCTTCATCAAATGATTGGAGAGCATCGAGGTGCCATATGAAAGTATAATTGGGATTGTAAATCTGGGTACCAGTGACCACAGGCCATGTATTGAAGTTATTTGGTGTCACATAATTCTGTGGTGACTGTACACATATATGAATCAATGTTGCTTTCTATAGAAATCTACAGAGATATATAATAATACACACCTGTTTTGATTTCGATCCACCTTCCAAGAGATTGATGGCCTGATTGAGTATGTAGGTCCAACAAGTTGAGATTCTCGAAGAATTCTTATTCAGCGGCGCAAGTGTTCTGTCGCAGTGCGCTGTATGCAACAATGTTTCCTTTAGAACTGATGTGTGGTGCGTGCGGGCTGCTGAGTTATTGAGTGCCCCTCTAAGTCAGTGCTCCCTTCACATGCAGAAAAGTCTCAATGGGATATTAGTTGGTCTCATATGCCATTCAAGCCTTCCTCCACCTCATACTGTGAGCTTCCTCGTACTCATTTCACCCATTGTTTCTGAGTTTCTAAGAGCATTGGTGTGCTTCTTGTCCAGTATGAGAAACATCCCTTCGAGGTCCACCTGGTGAGCCCACCGGGGATACAGTTTATTATTTGTACATTCGATGAACATTTGTCAACCATTTAGGTACTGTGATGACCCCACCATAAAACTCCTTGTACCCGGCTGTCAATCAGAAGCACATTATTCATTGTATTAGTTTGTCAGGCAAGAAGCAACTCGAAGCCTTTGTTGACAAGCACAGTAAAGACTTTCCAAATCACTCCGGCATTTCGGTAACAAGGAAAGACGCACCCTTCTACATCACAGTAATGTAGCTACACAGAATTATTAGCGACTTACTTGCAATCCATTCACTTCATCATCAAAGTCAGGCACAATTGGCATGACCGTGCAAGTTGCTCCCACAGCTTCAATTGCAAGCCTACCAAAATCAGCTGAAGCTATCTTGATTATGAGAAGTATAATAATTCCCTAGACACAATTCGTGGATTCAGGGGGAGAATTAGATGTTGCCAGCTTGGAAGTTCGGAACACTGATTAGAGTGCTCGTATTGAGTAACCATTGCACGATCAGCAACCTTTACTCCCCTACAAAGGTATCAGTTGTCAAAATCACAGTACAGAACCACTGTATATACCGCTAAAGCACCCAGAGAATGGGGGAATGCTGCCGGTTCGTCAATCAATAGTCGACAGAAACCCAGTCTAGCGGTGTGGGAAACAACTCCGCAGTAGGCGGATATAGTGTAAGGTCAAATGCTATACCTGCTGCTTCACTTGCAAGGCAAGAACGTTCGACCCTAAAGGGGTCTGCTACTGAGATAAGTCTGATAGTTAGTATCTAAGGTCGTGGAAAGGTAAAGGAACAAGTCCGAAGGTATGCGGACCAAGTCCGGAGGTCAAAACGTCGGGTCCGAAGGTATACTACCAAGTCCGAGGCGCGGGAAAGCGGGTCCGAAGCTTCGGGTCGTCGGGTTACGGAGAATAGCACGGGAATGGGTGCGGAAAGCGTCGGACTATGTCCGGAAACAGGGGAAAGTCAGGGAAAACGAATGGCAAGGGTTTCGGGTGCGAAGCGGGTGCGGAACGGGTGTGAACCAGGTATATTCAGCCAGGTAACAGGTAATGACAGGTATGTGACCAAGTAGATGGGAAGTCCCACCTACAGTAAAGTAAAGTGTGCTTGGTCGTACTACCAGTCCTATATAACTAGCTACGTAGAAATCCGGAATATCAAAAACAGGAAAACATCGGGTCCGGAGGTATGTAAACTGACATGAGGCGCTGCGGACGTGTGAGAACACAGGTAATAACGCTGTATACTGCATCAGTCATGGGAAACAAACTACTACGCACCAGTGGGGTTGGACGGAACGGACAGGACATAGGACGGACGGGTTTCCGAAGGTATGCAAGCGGGTCCGGTGCATCTCCGGTGATGTCCGGCGGGTCCGAGGCTCGGAGAGCGCGGGAAAGCGTCGGGTTTGAGCGGGTTTCATCGGAGATGACTGGAGTGACTGTACTGACGTCCGGATAACTGGGCTGTCGACGTACTCCGTGAATTGGGCCTCTGCAGGGCCGTGGACAGAATGTTCACGACAGCGGGACCAGAATAAACATGCCAGTGATGTTCTTTAGCTTTGCTTTATATGGTGGTCACTTGCACTACACAACCTAGAGTTAGAGGCCACAAGAATATACCCCTCATTGAGATTATCAGGCTGAAAAATGAAGGGAACTCTGTTGATATTTAGATTTGAGTAACAGGTGGAAAATCTAGAAGACTTCAACGAGGCTCAGAGCTGAATCTAAGAATACTACTCACTCTCCTTGAGGAATGGCGTCTGTCCCTGAGGTGTAGGGGCCCGTACCTCTGCACTGTCACCCTGTAGATGTGGTGTCAACTTGGGCACAGTCGTGCACAGCCACGAGTGACAAGTTCCGGCTGTGGCTTCAACTTTGTAGGAGTAGGAGTTTGGGGATGGGCTTCAGTCTCTAAGAGGGGGCAGGGCAATTGTCTGCAGGTCCCGCCATTGGGTATTACTACTACAACATATCCTTGAAGGGTAGCTGACTCGAATGACTGGTAGAGTCATAAGCGAGATTGATCTGACAAACAATAAGAGAAAGTTCTTGTTCTGTGAAAGATTACTAGAAAGTTGTGATACTCACTTAATGTCTCTGTGGGTCCAAGGATTTTGTGAATTTATTCCATAGTCGATATCACAGCATTCCTGAGCATCTGCAGTGACAGGTCAATAACTAGATGCAGGGGCTAGCACAGTCTTGGCTGTAGTAAGAGTGGGTTGGTAGAATTGGCATCCATGGTGTACCAATACTTCTATGGTGTAGGGCCCTACTAGTGCCACGGCTCAGCTATGGCTGGCTCTGGTTCGTTATTTACTGGTTTGTCAGAAAAGTTTGGCGATACCTGTAAGCCAAGCCACTGATCACTGACTTGATCCAGTTTGTTAGCCATGTGGACCAGCTACAACTTTTACAAGCCAAAATTTTATGAACCACGGCTTGAACTGCTTTAAGCCAGCTAAAGCCAGCTCAAGCCACATGGCAAAAAACAGCTTTTTTTGTTGCCTCCAGACTCCAGTGTTGTTGGTCGGATCCCCTTGATTTCTCTACTCGTGGGCTATTGTATACACTATGGATCAGGTCCCCATTCGAGTTGATGGAAGATTCAGGCTAGGAGACATTTTGGGATCTGGCTCATATGGTATGTTTTTTACATATCATGATTACTGACTACATTTTGAATTCAACATTTGGACCCCATTAGCTGTCGTGTATCACGCATGGAACATTATAAAGAATGATGTGGTTGCCATCAAACTTGAACCCATCACCCACTCATCATCTGTCCAGTGTGAATACAACATTTTGAAACACCTTGAAGGTGGTGTTGGTATTCCCCGCGCCCTCTGGTTTGGTAGGGAGTTGATGTATCATGCTCTTGTTCTTGATCTCCTTGGGCCATCCCTGCACAGTCTCTTCCTTTCTCACAGCCGAAAATTCAGCCTTGACACTGTCATAAATCTCAGAGATCAGCTGGTCAGTCAGTGTGTGCCACTGTGTGGGTTGCATGTACAGATCACTGACCCCTTTCCCCAGCTTTCACATCTCGAATACATTCACTTGCACAATTATATTCATGGTGACATCAAACCACAGAATGTTGTTCTGGGTCTTGGTGATTTGAGGCACACTGCCTTTATTATTGATTTTGGTATCATGAAGGAATTTTGGAATATGTCAACCAGTGTCCATATACCATTTTGCCAAGGTCAACGTCTCACTGGCACTCCTGCATTTGTGTCAATCAACAATCACTTGGGAGTTGAACTAGGTCATCGTGATGATCTCGAGTCACTTACATACATGTTGATATACCTCTTGCAGGGCTCCCTTCCACAGTTAACCAGTGACCAAGAGAAACTTTCCAGTTCTTCCATACTTGAGCGCAAAGTGAACACTACTATCAAAGATTTATGCTGTGGAATTCCTGTTGAGTTTGCAACAATTCTCATTTACACATGCTCTCTTGCATTCTCAGAGGATCCCAACTATAACCACCTTTGTGCATTGCTTCATATACTTCATTCTACACCACCTGCACCAGCTGCGTGTTTGCTGGATATAAACCAGCCTGGTGCACCTATCACACATTCCCCTTCATTCTTCAATAAACCCTGTGTAATTGGGGCAGTGCCTCCATGCCCAGCACCCTGCAGATCGACTCGTATGTGAGTAGTCCATTTATCTTAGTACTTATGAACTAATGTGATTTCAAGTTTGCGTCCACATAATGACTCCCTTTTACATCATGTACCTACTTCAACTCCATGCCAGAAAAAACTAGATCATGATGCTATTAGATACCTGTATTGAGTAGTTTGTACATGTATGTGTACTTTGTGATAAAGTAGGATTCACAGCACCTACAATATTATTATTAATTTCTTACAATGAGCTTTGCATCATACATATGACGTGGAGGATGCAATAGACACCTGAACTGGATATTTGCAAATTTCTTCAACTCCCATGCAGCGCCTCTTATCTTTGAACATCCTGCGGGCTGCAGCCCTGCCTTGAAATGACCTTTGCAGCTTGCAAAGGACTCATTGTGACTTCCTGAACCATCACAATTGGCAATCCAGCCATACAACATAATAACAATGACTCAGTAAGCGCTTATCAATGGATATTCAGTTTTGATTCCATTGATCATTCAACTACACCTGAGGATGAAGGCATGCTTGACTTCAAGCCTTTGGGCCCTCTGAAGTCTGGAGTTTCAAGTTGAAGTTGATTCTCTCCAGGTATGCACAATTGCACGAGTTTTTTTCACCCCCCACTCACTGCTGAATAATATTTGACCTGCCTGAAGCATGCATGAGTTGTGGAGTCTGCCTCATGACAATCGTTCTTTGGGCTTTTCCATCAGGGACTCAGGATCACTGCACATTGACATGTTCTGGGGTTTCCCCAGATGTCATGATATATGTAGACCAGTAATTCTGCTATTGGATCATCTTCACCACCACCACCACCATTAACATGCCCCCCCGACAGAAAAACACCGCCCAGTCCACTGCCCGAGCTGCCGTTGCTGTTCCCACTGTTACTCCCATTCCTCCTGTTCCTGTTGCTGCTCCCATCTCTCCCACTCCTGTTGCTGCTCCCATCTCTCCCACTCCCATCACTGCTCCCATTGCTGTTCCCATTACTCCCACTGCTACTCCTGGTCCAACCACTGCTGCAGCAAATGTGAATATCCTTTGTAACCCTCAAAGGCATTGTCAGCTTCCTGCTCGATTTTGAGAAAATGATGCAGATGAAGGGGAATCCTTCCACCTTGAGAACATCTTTGGGGATGAGGGGGATGAAATGCTCAACTCACCTGCACCTGCAGTTAGGCCTGCTGCAGACCATAGTCCATTGCAGACTGTAATGAATACCACTACAACTGACCGTCTGGCCACTGGTGGCCGAGCAAAAGTGCCTCAATCCTCTACCAATATTCATTTCTTCTTCAGATAGGACTCTGACACTCTGTCAAATATCTGCAAAGCCTGCAAGTGAGTATTATGTGTGGAGTTATCATTCCCTCTGACATCCTTCACCAGAGCAATCCATAATCTCAACAATACTCACCACATTATGTCATACCTTCCTAACACAGCCACTTTAGCTCATCATACACACACCTTCATTGACCATACCAACATTTACTTGGAGGAGGCAGAGCATCATCACTGGCATGTCCTCCATGAGTCATCATGTTTGAAGACTTTTTTGGATGAAGGCTGGACAGTCGCAACCATGCGTCAAAGGCTGAAGGATCCGGCTTACACATTAGACTCACTCAGTACTCCCCCTAGTCCTGGCCCACTCCCCAGAACTAGCCTGTCAGCTCCAGACAATGTATTGCCTGCATTTAATCTGGACGAGATGCACAAACATATCATGAAATTCATTGTTGCTGATGATCAGGTGAGTCAATGTACACTTTCTACACACTATGTTTAGTAATTGTCTTCAGGCAATCAATATTATTGAATGTCTGGAATTTCGTCGTCTGATCTGTCTTCTGCAGCAATTGGTGAACGAGACTGATATATTTCACCATACCAAAATTTATGAGTTGGTCATCGACACTTTCCATGAACACTTCAATGCTTTGAAGAGGGACCTTGCAGTAAGTCTACAGTTGTCAAGGGCCTTACAAAGTATCTTATATCTTTTAGGCCATCCAGGGAAAGGTCTCATTCACATCTGACCTCTGGTCAGATTCTAACCTTTGCCTGTTCATGGCTGTTACTGCACACTTGATTAATAAGGCTGAGCAGAGTTCAATACTTGTATTGAGGGCTGCATTAATAGGCTTCCATCATGTTCCAGGCAGTCACACAGGTGAATTGCCAGCAACTGTCATCTTGCATCTTCTTGATCGCACCGCTGTGACTGAAAATGGTCAGTGTTTAATTGTATTGTGTAACACACTCTGACTTTGTTGAGACTGGTCATTTTACCTTGGACAATGCTGCAAACAATCAGGTTTCCATGTGAGAGCTTTTGCAAAAACTGGAGTGTTGTGAAATCAAATTTTACCCCATCAACCACAGAATCCCTTGCTTCCCCCATATCATTAATATATGTTTGAAGCATATTATTGATGATTACCACAAGGCTGACTTTTGCTCATGGATGAACATTGGGTAATTGGTGATCACATGATCATGAAGGTGGATTATCTTGAAGCACTGACAGGGAAAGCTCTCAGTAGAGCTAGGGACCTTGTGCACATGGTTCGTGCATCAAACCAGTGATGTAATTTGTTCAGGGACACCATCATCACAGGTGATGAGGAGTGGTTCCAAGATGACCTGTGCATGACACTACATCTCCCTGTTGTCAAACTTCTGCTTGATGAGGTAACTTGTTGAGATTCTGTCATATTCCGTGCACAAATCAGTGCTTCTCTCAACCCTAACCCTATAATCAGTATTCAGTTCCTATCTAATCTGCCCCTATTCCAATCCCTCGAACCTCCAGAACCTCCTGTAGACCAGTACTACCTCCGCCGGAACCAATGGACACTATACCACTCCCCTTTACCCCTCAATACCTCCATACTCTGCCTTACTCATCTCTGGTTATTCGGTCCTATAGATCTATCTAATCTCTGTCCACTCCAGCTCTATCTAATCTCTGTACTCTGCCGGCCATACAGGTCTCCACCCATCGCATGCATCATCTGCCTCTGCAACCCATATCTTGCAATCATTACCATTTCCAGCTCTCCCTTCATTATTCTGTACTATGACACTCAGGCTGTGCCTCCGCTTCTGGTCCTCCTCGCTTTAGCCACCCGCCCTGATTCACAAGTATCTGCCCATTTCTAAATATAGGAAACCCCTATCCCTCTGGTTATCGGTTATGTATATTCCATCTTATTCATCTGATCCATTCCCTGTTCATATCCAAGTTCATTTTGATTATTCTGTTCCGTCTAATTATCTAACTTTCCATATGTCACATACATAGCTTTTCCATTCCTCCATGTGCTCTGCTCCTAGCTCTGGTCTCATCCTTACTCATCCTGACATACTTACTTACAGTATATAAGCCCCCTGTAAACTTAGTAGATCCTCAGTTTGAATATTATTGTACCCTATGGGTCCTATTCTCCTCTGTCAGCCACTGGACTGGATCTCCATGTCTGCTCCTACTCTGTAGTCTTAAGGATTACTCTCCTTATACTTTCTCTTCGTCTACCCATAGGGTGACCCACCTCCATCACACCACCTATTCTGGACTCCGTACTGGATAGGACTTTCATTAACCACAGTCATTTCCTCTGGTTGAATACTCTTAGTTACCCCCTCCAAGTTCCTGGACTTACATCCCGGAAACTACATCTCCACCTCTACCTCTTGGTAGTCTACCTTTGTTACTCTTCTACTCTGGACTTCGTCTGGGAGTAGCCATACTTCTGTTCTCAGCCTATACCTCTGTTCTACTTGAGGCCCTATCATTGGTAGTCTTGACTCCAGTTTCTCCTTCACTATCCATACTCCGGATGTCCACCGGTGTCATGCACCAAACGTGTTTGGTAGTGAGAACATGGTTTTTGTATTTATATCTTCATTTCCCATATCATTCCTTACCCACCATTTCATTTGTTTCCCTTCCTTTCCTATAATTTTTTGATTTTTCAGCAATTTTCAACAGTATTACAGCATCCTGCCTTCAACATGGTTGATTCACATTTCCCCCATTCACACACTTCCAACACTCTCCCATCTTCACCCACTACTCTCCCAGACAGCCTCAGCATCAGCCAGACCATGCCACATGCACCAATACGTCGAAAATTGCATCTTTATTCATCCTGTCCTCATCTCCTGACCATTTCCAATCCTCTTCAGTGGCTTATATTCGTCAAACCATTCAAACCATTATCCACTTGCACCTCACCTCCATGATCACTGTGGACACCATGCCATTCCATCCTCATGCTCACCAGAGATTGCAAACCACCAATTCACCATGCAGAAGACCAATCCCTTTATCATGCTGAGGAAGCGTCTTACAGACTGTGTATATCCCATGATCCCTGCATGTCGACATTCTGCACCAACAACCACATAACATCTCTGCAGCAGAGCATTTGGATCATCACACCATCATGGCATCATAACATCAGCTCTTCATTCCATTCTCCACTGCTCATATGCTGCATCATTGCTGTGTCACAGCTCTTGCATCATCACTGCTGTCGATCTTCGTTGCTGATCAGTTGTAAACCACAACAAAACAACAAACCTAGCAATGCTACTGCTCAGTGGTCCTTATGCTGAGAAGCACTGGGTACAGTAGTTGTTCAGTTGGGTAACCTGATCCTTGTTAGTGCACCACACACTTCAAGTGTGAGGGGTTTAGGTTGGAGGATAGATGAGCACAACTAAGTCTGGAGTGACCTAGCTGTGTTGGAGGACGAAGTAAGAATAATGCTGCACACGGACAGCAAGGATACTGGACTGGACTTGGAATGGATAGAATAGCAGTGGGACAGTGTTCCAGGTGAACAAGGTCCAAGAAGACATGGAAGGATGAAAAATGCGAAGCCAACTGAGGCTTCAGAGAGAACTGGACATGAAATGGTGAACTGGATAAGTTGATTGCTCTGTAGCTAAAGTACAGGGGTTTATATAGAGTAGAGTACCTGTGTACGTCTGTGTATGCAAAGCAACGCTCCAGGCAATGAGTAGGGCAATGAAGAGGGCAATGAAAGGGGGGAATGGAATGAATGTGCTGCGCTTCAGATGTAATTACTAAGCAATTTCGAAAAATAGAACAAATCTCATGCATAAGAATGGAGAATGAGTCATAAGGACAAAGAATGAGTCAGAGAATGAAAAAGCGATGATAAAGCAGGGCTGTGACCATTACAAACCATGACTCATGACCAATTGCTATGCAAGCATGACAAAGTGCTGTGCAGTGATGATGCAAGAGCTGTGACGCAGCAATGACACAGCATATGGGCAGTGGAGAATGGAATGGAGTGATGATGCTATGATGCCATGATGGTGTGATGATCCAAATGCTCTGCTGCAAAGATGTCATGTGGTTGTTGGTGCAGAATGTCGACATGCAGGGATCATGGGATATACACAGTCTGTAAGATGCTTCCCCAGCATGATAAAGGGATTGGTCATCTGCATGGTGACTTGGTGGTTTGCAATCTCTGGTGAGTGTGAGGATGGAATGGCATGGTGTCCACAGTGATCATGGAGGTGAGGTGCAAGTGGATAATGGTTTGAATGGTTTGATGAATATAAGCCGCTGAAGAGGATTGGAAATGGTAGGGAGATGAGGACAGGATGAATAAAGATGCAAATTTCGACGTATTGGTGCAATGTGGCATGGTCTGGCTGATGCTGAGGCTGTCTGGGAGAGTAGTGAGTGAAGATGGGAGAGTGTTGGAAGTGTGTGAATGGGGAAAAGGTGAATAAACCTCGTTGAATGCGAAATGCCGTAAAAATGTGGGATGCTGTAATACTGTTGAAAATCGCTAAAAAATCGAAAAAATTAAAGGAAAGGAAGGAAAACAAATCAAAAGGTGAGTAAGGAATGGTATGGGAAATGAAGATATAAATAAAAAAAACCATGTTCTCGCTACCAAACACGTTTGGTGCGTGACACCGCACAGCACTTTGTCATGCTTGCATAGCAATTGGTCATGATGACTCAGGTCACGAGTCATGGTTTGTAATGGTCACAGCCCTGCTTTATCATCGCTTTTTCATTCTCTGACTCATTCTTTGTCCTTATGACTCATTCTCCATTCTTATGCATGAGATTTGTTCTATTTTTCGAAATTGCTTAGTAATTACATCTGAAGCGCAGCACATTCATTCCATTCCCCCCTTTCATTGCCCTCTTCATTGCCCTACTCATTGCCTGGAGCGTTGCTTTGCATACACAGACGTACACAGGTACTCTACTCTATATAAACCCCTGTACTTTAGCTACAGAGCAATCAACTTATCCAGTTCACCATTTCATGTCCAGTTCTCTCTGAAGCCTCAGTTGGCTTCGCATTTTTCATCCTTCCATGTCTTCTTGGACCTTGTTCACCTGGAACACTGTCCCACTGCTATCCCAGCATGCATGAAATAGTTCATGTCGACAGTGGGTGTGAAGGGCAGCCATGCCACTTTTAGATATGTGAGGCAAGCTGCTCAGAATATCTTTGACTTTGTTGGGGAGCTGATGGACAATATTGATAATGATCCTTAAAGGTACAGCAGGAGAACTCACTGATGGTAAAAATCCCACAAGGTGACATGCGCTGGACTTTGGTGCAGAGTGAGCATACTTTGTCAGATTGCTGAAGTACATATAGAGGGTCCAGGCCTTTGCCATTCCGAAGTTTGCAAGGTGTGTGGCATCCGAAAAGAACATGAGACTAGCAACCACCCATTCCAGCTTACATCCAGGTTCCCTTGGGAGCTTCTGCACCTCATCTTGGGCGTCTAGCCAAGAGTCAGAGGTGTATAACTCATCAAATACTTGTTCTTCATGGTTATCCAATGGATCCTTCCACAGGCACTTGAAAGGTGAAAGGTGAAATGCGCTTGCCTGGATATCTGTGAAAGCTGACCGAATTACTTCAACGAGGTGACAAACTGGAATCCAGGGATGGAAAAAGGTTTTGCATCATCCTCCTTCAATTTTGTGGGAATCTTGATGGTGACATTGGCCTGTGTCCAGTCATCATCTAATTCTCGCAAACTCCTCTGCACTGAGAAGTCCTCCAAGTGCTTCAAGTCAAAATCTTCCGCCAGCATCACTTCTTTGATGAGATGGGTGACTTCAACCTCAGATTTCTTATTGCTGCCAGAATTCATCCAAGACATGAGTCAATAGACCGTCATGTTAGGAAACAGGTATGGAGGTGGGAGGATGTCTGAATCAGTCTCTGGTGAGGCTGTTGGACATGTGGTTTCGGAAAGTAGTGAGGACGGGATGAATTTATCTGGCTCAAAGGACGGACATTGAGGGTATAGTTGACAAAGTCCCAGAGAATTGAAGGTTGTCTGAAGTGTATCTCGTAGTGTCAATAGAACCCTCCGGATCCTAGATTGAGGTGGGGCTGTATTTTGGGAAGGTTCAGGAGCATTGATATCACTATTATCCAAGTTATGGGTGTCCTCGTCAGAAAGAGTAACATCCTCATAATGCCTAGGTATTTATCTCATATGAGTCGGAGGGTGCAAAGGTTCTTCTGATGAGCGAAGAGCAGAACAATTAAGCTATCAGTCAACTGGGGTGAATCAAATACATACCAAAAACATTGGCATCAACTGTGTTGTCAAAACTCTCATAAATATCAAGCTGCAGCTGCTCTGATGCAGGTTGCTGGAAGTGCTCCAAATCCGAGTCAGGGCCTGCAGCTGAACTGGTAGACATGCCAGCCTCACTGACTTGAATCTGGCTTGGATACCTGCTTGACGATCTGCACGGAATGATAGGTTTTAAGTGCTCACTCTCTGAGTTCACAGCATGCTTGACTTGCATGGGCAATATTTTCTATAAATCAATTGAACTATCACGGTACTGTGACTTTGGCAAGTGATTCACAAAAAAGACTCACCAAACTTGAACTGTCACTAGTAGCTGAGCCTGGTTTTGTAGCTACTAGTCGTGTCAGATTTCTAGCTGCATCTTTCGCCCTCTCTTGTCTTTTCTGGCTGCTGCTGATGCTGGACCACTGGTAGAACTTGCATGTTGCACAATGTCTAGTAAGTCCTCGACTATCAGTTGCTTTTTCCTAGGAGCAGCCTGGAGCATGGCAGGACACCATCAAATAGATGAGGAATTAAAGATAAAGAACAACTTGAAGCCATAGACATTTTTTGCACATTCAAGACTTGAGTCAGCCTTGAGTGTGACTGGGCTGAGTCAGAATGGCATCTGAAATTTGGGATTGAGGCTAGTGACTAGCCACACAGTAATGACCCAGGTGGTAAGAGCACTAGTATTGCTTGAAGTACCCTCTCACAACTCCTCAGGTTATGACAGTAATAACACAATTGGATAAGTCAGTTGATACTGTGCCAAGTCCATGACAGTGAAAGCATCATTTAGTACCCACAGTGAGCCTAGTAATCGTGACAATGGTACAACTCCTCTATTGGCATTTGAGATAAATTACTACTTTCCAAATTGTCAAATCAGATACATGTGTTTCCTAAAGGCTATAGTTCTGGCCTAGTCACTACAAAAATTGAGACCTGAGACCGTGACCTGGGTGGTCTGCCAGATGACAGCCGCACATAGTAGTATTTACAACGATCAACAGGATGCTGCTGCATGTTACCCAAACAAGCATCAAGGAATTGAATGTTTGTATTATCATGATCAGTATTACGAACTTGGAAGAATGTTGAATATCACCTCACCTCAGCCATTGGTCTCAAAGTCGGAGGTGTCATCTTCCAACTGACCATCAGCTCCCTCTCCAGACAGACATGATGTAACACCCTCAATCTGATCAAGGGTCAAGTCGGCAATAGTGAATGACCAAACATTGTGACTGTATGTGCCCACACAGAAGTCCATGAGCCCCTTCAGTGACTTCACCCTATACTATAATATAGGACAGCCCATGGTGACAATGCACCCTAAGTATTGGGCCAACCCACCATGGGCCCACATTAGAATGTCACCCCAAGTCCATGGGTGGGCCCATACTAGATTAGCCTCTAAGTTCAGGAGTGGGCCCATGAGTGTGAGGATTAATTGTTGACTGAATTGAAGGGTGGGCCCACCAAAGTAATGTTTCACCAATCTCGGGTGGGCCTATGGTTGGATCAGCGAGTGGATGCCGGAAAATGGATGCTGAAAAATGGATGCTGAAAAATGGGTTGGGGACAGGACATTGTCTCCCCAGCAAGTATTTACAAGGACATGGGCTGGATGGGTGAATATTAGGAATGACTACTGGCGGCTTGTATCAGCATCGGGGGCTGCACCCCTAGAAAATAGGTTTGGCAAATGACTACCGGTGGCTTTTATCAGCATCGGGGGCTGCACTCCCAGAAAACAGGTTCGGCAAATGACTACCAGCGGCTGTTATCAGCATCGGGGGCTGCACCCCCAGAAAACAGGCTTGGCAAATGGTGCTGGGATCACACCGGTTGTGGTGTATTGGGATTGGCCAGTATATCCTGGGATGCTGCCGAATATGCTTGCCTGGAAGAATTCACCGATGATGCTCACATCAATATAACATCCTTCAGGAAATGTGATGCCACTCACGCCACACAAATTTGCAGCACATGATATTCAATCTTGCCACCGACAGGCTGGACACCTTGTTCCCTGGAAACTTAGTTCATGCATGCATGGTTTTGTGAATGTCAAAGCAGGCACTAAACATTGCTGTAACACCACAATAATGCTCTTGACAATACATATTGCCATGAAAGCATAACGGCAGTGTACACCGGGGCAGGATCAAAATAACATACACTGCCCATGCGCTGCCCACCGAAGTGGTGGTGAACCTCACTGTGGAATGATATACAATCTCACCAGGCACTGTTGCTGTAATAATACTGCAACACCCAATGGGGCAATTGTCCCCAGCACAAGATGTGATAATCATATGTGCCACATCCATTTAGCATCACCAGCACCGGCGCAGAATGGTATACAAGGTGGCTACAATTGCTTTCATTCAAAGTTCATGTGCGGAAGAAATTGTATTGGCCAACTACAAACTACAAATTGTCCAGTCATACAAGTACAGTAAAGTCCAAGGGATACAAGTACATAAAGTCCATACCACAAAAATCACCCAATGTGCAGTAGATGCATTTGAAGCCAACTCCTGCTCCATCACAGCACCGGTGACTTGCGGCGGCGTGGACTCATCCACATTCATGACAGTGACAACCACCAGTGACTCATCCTGTTGTGCAGGCACTTCATCCTCTGGTGGGGTGGTGGTGGCAGCCAGCACCTCATCCTCTTGTGGGGCAGTAGCGGTGGTTGGCAGGTCATCCTCTGGCTGGGCAGTGGCAGCAGCCAGTGTCTCTGCTGCATCTGTCCTCATTACAACAGGCAGAGGCTCTGCTGCTGGGGACTCAGCAGCAGCGGGATTCACCACCTGCTGCAGTGCAGCCACCTGGTCAGTGAGCAGCTTGGCATTGGCCTCCTGCTCCGCTAGGCACTGGTTGGCCTCCTGGAGCAGCTGCTTACCAGTACCTACCCTTTCCACCAAACTGGCCACCATTGTTTGGAACACCACCAGTTCCTCCTTGAGTGCCAGAACAGTCTGGGTGTCTGGCACGGGAACATGCACAACAGTGGGAGTGGTGGCAGGGGCGGGGGTGGAGGGAGCAGCGGTGGTAGCAGGGATGGCGGTGGTGGTGGCTGCAGCAGTGGTGGCAGCAGTGATGGTGGCGGCAGCCACATTGCCTGTGGAACTGGCTTCATCTGCAAAAGTGAGTTTTCAGATACAAGAGAGAAAACAAGAACTTACCATCAGTATTAATGGCAACATTCACCATGGATGCCCTGCGCCTTGACCTAGATCTGGCAGCAGGTTTCCTACTCTTTGTAGGTGTGGCAGATCCTTTGCCGCCACACTTGTGTTTGGTGCGGTGGCACCAGGCACACACCACCAGCGGCTCCTGGTTGGCATTGTAGCCTTGGCGGCAGATCAGCTGCCGCTGAACACAGCTGCCACAGGCAGGTGACCAGACCACAGAGGTAGAGTCGGCTTTGAGGTCCTCTTGAAGGCCACTGGCCAGACCGGCAGCCTTGGCACTAAACTTTGGGGCAGGCTGAACAAAATCAGAGATTGATGACAAGAGAAATAAAAACAAAAAACCACTCACCAGGATCTCAACATATGGAGTCCCCATCCTTGGCGCCGGACCAACAATCATGGGCTCCTCCTCCAGCTCATCTGTCTCCAGGTAGCTGGGTCCTGTCATATCCCGTGCACAAATCAGTGCTGCTATCAACCCTAACCCTATAATCAGTATTCAGTTCCTATCTAATCTGCCCCTATACCAACTCCTCGAACCTCCAGATTGTCCTGAAGACCGGTACTGCTTCCACCGGAACCAATGGACATTATACCACTCCCCTTTACCCCTCAATACCTCTGTACTCCGCCTCACCCATCTCCGCCTATTCGGTTCTATAGAACATCTAATCTCCATACTCCGCCAGCCATACAGTTCTCTACCCATCGCATGCATCATCTGCCTCTGAAACCCCTAACTGACAATCATTACCATTTCCAGTTCTCTCTTCATGATTTCATACCATTACACTCAGGCTGTGCCTCCGCTCCTGTTCCTCCTTGCTTTAGTCACCCGCCCTTATTCACACAATCCCGCCCACTTCTAAATATAGGGAACCCCTATCCCTCTGGTTATCGGTTATGTACATCCCGTCTTATTCATCTGATCCATTCCCCGTTCATATCCAAGTTCATCTCAATTGTTCTGCTCCGTCTATTATCTATCTTTCCATATGTCACATACATAGCCTTTCCACTCTTCCATGTGCTCCGCTCCTAGCTCCGGCCTCATCCTTACTCATCCTGACATCCTTACTTACAGTATATAAGCCCCCTGTAACACTTAGTAGATCCCCAGTTCAAATATTATTGTACCCTATGGGTCCTATTCTCCTCTGTCATCCCCTGGACTGGATCTCCATGTCCGCTCCTACTCTGTAGTCTCAAGGACTAACCTCTTTATGACTTTCTCTTCGTCTACCCATAAGGTGACCTACCTCTGTCGCACTGCCTATTCCGGACTCCGTATCAGATAGGACTTTCATTACCCACAGTCATTTTCTCCATTCAAATACTCTTAGTCACTCCCTCCGAGCTTCCGGACTTACATCCTGGGAACTATATCTCCGCCTCTACCTTCTGGTAGTCTACCCTCATCATTCTTCTACTTCAGACTTCGTCTGGGAGTAGCCATACCTCTGTTCTCAGTCTATACCTCTGTTCTACTCGAGACCCTACCATTGGTAGTCTCAACTCCAGTTTCTCCTTCTATCCATACTCCGGATGTCTGCCGGACAAGTCCGCTGTTCGACCCGGACTTGTTCTGGAACACCCCAGACTTCTGTTCTAGTCCGTTCTGAAATCAAGGGCACATACTCAGGCAAGGGGCGCAGTGCATGAGTTGAAGCTAAGCCCTTCTTGGTCCATCCTACTCCTATGCACCTTCAGCATGCATGGTCATAACAGGTACCTTCTCTGAGACAGGGTTGGGAACACTTTCCCTTGTCCTCTTGAGGACACCTTTGAGAGGCTGGTGGGAGGTTAGAAATGGTAAAGAAAAGAAAAAAAATACACCTTTGCTGGTTCTGGAGTTGACTGAGGCGCTGCCGCCACCGCATTGTCCAATTCCAAGTCATCATCACTAGTGATGATGGCCTTGGACTTGGATTTCATGTGTGGGCACTTGGCCTTGGGAGTGGCACTGATGCTCATGGTGCAGGGATGGGAACACTTGCTGCACTCCAGTCAGCAGCCATGGTCTTCTTCAGGTTCCTCATCAGGGGCCGCTTTCTGCTTGCCTCTGGCCTTGGCAGAAGGGCTGGCGGCAGGTGCAGCAGAAGGGTCAGCAGCATTTGCAGGAGTCGCCAGTTGGCCATACCCAATAGTGAGTGGGTATAGTGAGCTGTTCTTGCAGCAGGGATCGTCTGGATGGACATTAGTCCAGACCGGCATGGAGACTATGTTGGAAAAGCTGGGGTCGAGGTGCTCTTATAACTCTGCCCCTGCAGAGAGCACCATGGGTGGCACAGACCTTGCCTTCAAGGAGTAGTTTGAAAAAACATAATGCTTCATATATGTTAGCAAATCAGTCAGCAATGTTAATTTAAAAAGAAAAAAAAATTACCAAAGCCCTTGCCATATCCTGTGCAATGGTGATGTGCTTGGGGTGAGCAGCATCCAGCTGCAGTGCTTGGCCAAGCATGTGCTCAACTGTGTCAGCTGCCTGGCGGAAGGCGGCATTGGCCTGAGCAGTAACGGCATCAGGTCCAGAAGGCATTGTTAAAATTGGGTGGATGTGATGAAGTGTATGAATGAGCGGCGAGGATGTGATTGAATTTAAGTACAAGTGACATGGACTTTTGGACCTGTGGTTGCTGCCTATGTAATCTAGAATTCCTTATTGATCACATTGTTCAATAGTGGGTCCATCCACTAGCTGTCAGTGACATAACAGCTGCCTTTGTTATGGAAAAATGAGCAACTGAGATGCATGACCAGTGCAGAATGTTAATGAACATGTAGAATTATCTCAGCCAGCAAGTTGACGCTGCATGGCCCTGGAGTAGGACCGATATCATTGGGTGCCACAACATGCAGTGCCGGTACCAATGACACCATGACATGCAGCACCGGCATTGAAAACACTGCCATCTGGTCCTGCAACCTTTGTATGAACCTCACTAACATTTAAATATTTAAACTATGCCATTGTAAGTCTGAACAGTAACATATGTACATTATGGAGGGATCACAAAACATGGAATGAGCATTGGACCCCAGGCAGGGTGTCGCCAATGCATTGACACCATCACACACTAATGCCTGCACTGACAAAGATGATGCTGTTGTCTGGCAACCTCACTATCATTTAAATGTTTAAACTACTATACATTGTATATCTGTATGAAAACACTGCACATTATGAAAAGGAGGGATAGCTCCAAGCATCTGAAACAACACATGAGCCTTGTATGTCCTTGTTTCCAGGTTCAGAAAATCATCCACAAATGTTCAAACTCTGATTTCATCGAACATATATGGGACTTCAGATTACAATCTTTCCTGTTCCTCCCACTCTATCACTTTCGCCACATCGGTGCTCTCAGCAACTCCTTTCGCTGCTTGCCTGAATTTTTGGCAAAGGGCCTTGCCTGCAGTTTGTTGGTGAGTGGAATGTAATTGTCAGACATGAAAAGCCACCCACTCATCCTGATCATCTTCATGAAATTGCAATCGTTCATTTGATAGTCCAGGCATTCCTTTGGGTGAGGTGTCCCCATTCCCCTCGCCAAAGGAGAGATGATATTTAATGGCGCCCACAATGTTTCCATGATCTCGCCATCAATTCTTGCAGTGCTGGTGATGAAGTTGGAGGAGCCCCTTCAGTGACAAACTCCGTATTATACAGGTCACCCGACCTACATAATATCCCATATAAGATGGGCCAGTGGACTATGGGCCGATGTTATGTATATCCTCGATGTTGACGGGTGGGCCGGGAGGAATATTATTTCCGATGGAGATGGGTGGGCCCATCTGGGTAATATGTAGAGTAGGATGGACATATATTATAGACAGCTGGGCTGAAGAGAGATGTATAGCAGATATTATATAGACGGGTGGGCCGACATATTAGTATTATTTTGTAGACGGATGGGCTGACATAGGGGTATATTACATAGACGGGTGGGCTGACATAGGGTATTTTACATAGACGAGTCGGCCGACGTGGGGTAATATTAGATAGACGGGTGGGCCAAGAGTGAGGTGAAGAATTTATTAGATAGACGGGTGGGCCGACGTATGGGTATATTAGATAGACCAGTGGGCCAAGAGTGTGGTGAAATATTTATTATATAGACTGGTGGGCCGACGTGGGGTATATTAGATAGACCGGTGGGCCGACATGGGGGTACATTACATAGACGGATGGGCCGACATAAGGTATTTTACGTAGACGGGTGGGCTGACGTAGGGGGATGTTATATAGACAGGTGGGCCCAGATACGTATCATATAGACATATGAGCCAAGGTATTGGTATACTAATGGACATATGAGCAATGCTGTTGCACTAGTTTCATCTGAGTCATCAATGACATTCAGACTCAGACCCTGTCCACGTCGATCAAAGTCAACACAGCCAAGCACCCTGTTGACTCAGAATCCAGTGATACCGAGGAAGACGGTCCATAGATGTAAGGGCCGTGGTATTGGTATACTATAAGATAGTTGTTATCACATAAACATAACTGGGCTTAGATGGTTGGATAACAAACAAATCAGTTTGCTGATGTAGGCACCAGAGAATTGAAGACATGGAGTACACACCCAATATATGAGTGCATATACCTACCATCAACAACCAAAACCCAAAACCCAAAATCCTGAATACACCATCTGACATTCACCGAGTACTGAGTCTCGAGTCTCAAATTAAGACAATACAAATGTAAGATGATATGCATTTTTACGAGTTCCGAGTCTCATCTCGAATCACCCGAAACCTGAGATTCAGTACTCAGTACTCGGTGAAATGTGTACAATCCGAAACCCGAGATTTGGTACTTGGTGAAATGTGTACAAAATACACATGTAAGATGTTGCACATTTTTCTCAAAATTCGAAACATTCTTACGAGTCTTGAGTTTTGAGTTTTGAATTTTGAATTTTGATTACCAAGTACCAAGTACCAAGTACCAAGTAAGACTGGAAACTCGAAACTTGAAACTTGAAATGCACATTTTTACGAGGATCAAGTTTCCAGTCTCAAATTTCGAGTCTCGAGTACCGAGTCTCGGTACTCGGTACTCGGTACTCGGTAATTGAAATTTGAAATTTGAAACTCGAAACTCGTAAGAATGTTTCAAATTTTGAGAAAAATGTGCAACATCTTACATGTGTATTTTGTACACATTTCACCAAATACCAAATCTCGGGTTTTGGGTGATTCGAGACGAGACTCGGAACTTGTAAAAATGCATATCATCTTACATTTGTATTGTCTTAATTTGAGACTCGAGGCTCATAAGACAGGTTCGAGTTTCGAGTTTCGAGTATCGAGTCTCGAGTCTCGGGTTTCGGTACTCAGTACTCGGCATTCGGTATTCGGTGATTTGATAAATGGACTGGCAGAGGTAACATTCATTCAAACAAATTGCATATACATCTATCACTAAGCATTTATGTAGCCATGGCAGTCTCCTCAGAAGATGGTGTCACGCACCAAACGTGTTTGGTAGCGAGAACATGGTTTTTTATTTATATCTTCATTTCCCATATCATTCCTTACTCACCTTTTCATTTGTTTCCCTTCCTTTCCTTTAATTTTTCGATTTTTCAGCGATTTTCAACAGTATTACGGCATCCCACATTTTTACGGCATTTTGCATTCAACGAGGTTTATTCACCTTTCCCCCATTCACACACTTCCAACGCTCTCCCATCTTCACCCACTACACTCTCAGACAACCTCAGCATCAGCCAGACCATGCCAAATTGCACCAATACGTCGAAAACCGCATCTTTATTCATCCTGTCCTCATCACCCTACCATTTCCAATCCTCTTCAGCGGCTTATATTCGTCGAACCATTCACACCATTATCCACTCGCACCTCACCTTCATGATCACTGTGGACACCATGCCATTCCATCCTAACGCTCACCAGAGATTGCAAACCACCAAGTCCCTATGCAGATGACCAATCCCTTTATCATGTTGGGGAAGCGTCTTACAGACTGTGTATATCCCATGATCCCTGCATGTCGACATTCTGCACCAACAACCACATGACATCTCTGCAGCAGAGCATTCGGATCATCACACCATCATGGCATCATAGCATCATCACTCCATTCCATTCTCCACTGCCCATATGCTGCGTCATTGCTGCGTCACAGCTCTTGCATCATCACCGCACAGCACTTTGTCATGCTTGCATAGCAATTGGTCATGATGACTCAGGTCATGAGTCATGGTTTGTAATGGTCACAGCCCTGCTTTATCATCGCTTTTTCATTCTCTGACTCATTCTTTGTCCTTATGACTCATTCTTTATCCCTATGACTCATTCTCCATTCTTATGCATAGGATTTGTTCTATTTTTCGAAATTGCTCAGTCATTACCCCTGAAGCGCAGCACATTCATTCCATTCCCCCCTTTCATTGCCCTCTTCATTGCCCTACTCATTGCCTGGAGCGTTGCTTTGCATACACAGACGTACACAGGTACTATACTCTATATAAACCCCTGTACTTTAGCTACAGAACAATCAACTTCTCCAGTTCACCATTCCATGTCCATTCTCCTCTGAAGCCTCAGATAGGCTTCGCATTTTACAGTCCTCTGTCATCATTCCTGACATTGTTCACCTGGAACTTTGTCACTCTGCTCTATCTCTATTCCAGTCCAGTATTCATTCCAGTTAGCTGCCCTGTGTGCAGCTTCGTCTTTTCACACCTCCATCTAAACCTTCAACCACTCGAAGTGTTTGGAGCACTATCAGGGTCAGCCCACCCTATTTTGAACAACTACTGAACACAGCGCTTCTAAGCACAAGGACCGCTGACCAGTAGCGTTGTCTGGTTTTGTTGTTTTTGTTGAAGGTTTCAACAGACCGGCAACGAAGATCGACAACGGTTCAACCTTCACCTCAACATCCATGTCATCACCAGAATCATACTCTGGGACAAGATTGCCTGGATTACCTGGGTCCACATGTTTGCCGGACGTATGTGGATCCTCTGGATGAACAATGTTGTCCTCAAACACGAGTCCCTCAATGGGAGATGCATCCACGGGTGTTGGGGGTGTGGGCGCCATCCCTGCCATCGACAGATCAATGAGAGGAGGGAGTGTGGATCCGGGGGGTGACATGGACATGGAGACGGATTGATCAAGCAACATTGTTGTTGCATTGGCAGGAGGGTCGGGAAGTGGAAATGAGGGGTGCCGGTCGACGATTTCGCGTCGAAGGCTTTCATGGAGGCGTTGCAGGGTATCAAACCTACCATCCTGCTCTGCCACTCAAGCCTCAAGAAGAGCGATTCAAGCTGCACCATCCCGAATCGCGATTGCCATGGCATGGAGATCCGGCATTGGCACGTCGAGTGCTGCACGAGGGACTGCCAAACTTGAAGATGGAAGTGCTACATGGGAGAAATAAGGTCAGATGATGATGAAAGAAACCTCGGGTCACTTACGAGCTGGTGCAGGTGCAGGTGCAGGTGCAGGTGCCTTGGTGGCAGTAATGGTCTTGCTGCGACAACGCATCTGTGTCTTGGGGGTTGTCATGGCAATGACACCCGGAGTTCCGGACATGCCACGAGACTGACTGCGAGTTCGGGCCGTGGATTGTGATGTGGGGGGAGCTTTGGAGGGAGCCTTGGAGGGAGCCTTGGAAGGTGTCTTGGACCTCGCCCAGGGCGCTCAAGAACGTTTGGGCGGGGATCCCAGAGTTGCGGAGATGCACTTGATCTTCTTTGTCGTGCAGTAGACACATGACATGCACGGGGCTTTGGTCCTCTTGTTGAACTGGGTTGTGCAGGGCCAGTCTTGCTTGTTGCAAGCCTGGCATGGGTTGTTCTGTTGGTTGTGTTAGTGTATGGACGCACTTCATATAAATCAAAGTACTCACCGGTCCGGGAATGAGAATAGCACCTGCATCGATGACTGGTGGTGCCTGCACCGGGGCTTCAGGAGTCTGCCAGGGGGGTTCGACGCCTGCCGGGTGACTGCCGGCAATTGCCTGACAAATTGTAAGCATATGCCCGAGTCCTGGACACATAAATGAGACTTACTGTGGCAGGGCCAAAGGGTTGCTTCGTCAGAACCTGGGGTGAGCGAGGCGAATTGGGAGTCCTTGCAATAATTGTGGAGAGCCGGGGAAGGACGACCTCCGGCACTCCACCTGAAAATGGCTACGAAAAAATGTGAGACAATGAAAAGATGACTCAGATGACATACCTTGATCATCAGTTCATCATCATCTTCCGACTCCACGAAGGGCTTTGACTTGACAACGCAAGTCGACCTCATACACTTGTGACTCTTCATCGCCAACTTCAGAGGTTGGGAGGAGGGTTCCAAAATCATCGGAGACTTCCTCTTCCTGCTCCCTTCTGCCTCAGCCTCCGGGTCCGCAAAGACAGCCTTACCTTTCCCCTTGTCCCGGTACTCGGTGGTGGGGTTGGTAGACGGACCTGCGACATTGCCGGCATGGACAGGTGGGGAGGGAAGGTTGACTGGAATCGGAC
>JABBWA010000318.1:0-53931 GCA_016628065.1 Suillus lakei | reverse complement strand
CACGAGTGTGCATGTGAGCATGTCGATGGCGGGTGGACTTCCTAGTCTCCGCAGTTTTTACGGTGCTGTGGTGTCGAAGGTTTGAATTTTGCCGAGTGTTTCAAATGTGTCGACTGAGAGATTACACCGTCGCGCGGATTGTGTTGTGCCGAGATCAGAGAATGTGCACTCTACTTCAGCCGCGCGCCCTACAATTGAGAGGATCGACACAGCAAAGACCTTGAGGGGTGAATTTCGGAATTGATTGGAAGGTTTTTCCACCACTAAAAGCCGTCCGCTTGGCTGCCAGGGAATGGAGCTAATCTAACCTTAGGGACGTTAGTTTTCATGTTCTATTGAATTCAAACACTGTTATCAGATCTAATTTACATCTCCGGATGTTGTGGAGTTCTGCCAGGTTCTGCCACCCTCCCTTCGTGTGAGTTCTTGCCAACAACACCAGACCGTAACTGGAGTCGACGAAGGCTCAGCGCTGCAGCAGCGCTCAAACGGGGGGTGGTTTCACGCACAACTATCCAGGCCTCAGTTAGAAGCAGGCCATACTATAGCGGGCACGATGGTCTATAATCTGCTCAAAGTGAGTCTGCCCCAGAGAAACCTCTGGTGCCGATCTGTGGCGGCGCTGAGATCACATGTTTTCATAACACATCTTCGGCACCAACTCCAAGGATCAATCTCAGAGAACCAATCCGTGACATCGCCATCAGTAGCTCGATATACCTGTGAAGGAGGAACGGAGATCATAGTAGCCGACTGCCCGTCGCGCTATTATTTGCCTCTCCTTCAGCTGATATCAAAGAGTCATAGAACTTGACATCTCTCTCGGGACCACTTTAACTCATTATGGTATAGTGTAAGTAATCCAATATGACAAATGCAATTCGACCGCAAAATTTCAGGACTATGCAGTCTATGCTTCAAACCTCGAAACTGCAAAATTCATGCATTCCGCACGCGGCTATCGTAGTCACCCGGTGTGCAGCTTGTGTGATATTAATGAACTTCTCCCCACAACGAAGGTTGAGTAATGGTACATCATTAGCCTGCCTTTGAACCAACCCACCCGAGATTAATATTAACAAGGACACTGCTATATGTCTTGGAGCAAAGCACGGCGCAGCCTCGCTAATTGCATTCTTATAGTGGCTGGTACGAAGTTGGTCAGAAATATATCAACGGAGCCAGCACCTCTCAAGTCATCTTACCTCCCGGTCAACTTCCTATGCCGCTGATCCAAGTTTGCGTAGTCGGAAGCTTCTTCCTCGCTCTCTGCAAAGTCCTCAATTTGCTACTACGACGACCGCATGGCATTGATCTCGATGGACCCGACAGGGGAATGGCTATTAGGTTCTTGAATTACGTTTTCGTCGTCATTTGGCCTCGTCTGACCTGCACAGGCAATATCATCAGGTTATTCGAAGGTGGTATCGACTATTGCGTGAATCTTTCAGAGAAATACGGTGGAGCCGTGAGGCTCCATGGGCCATACGGCGTAAGTCTGTTCACATCAGCGTGCTCTGAGTTGTCCTTGCGAACGCTTCTTTCTGTAGGAACTGTCTATGTATCCGACCCACGCGCATTACATCACATTGTAATCAAAGACCAGCACATCTTTGAAGAGCCTGACGACTTCATCGTGTCAGTTTCCTCCTGCTTTTCTCATACTGCATTGACTTGGTGCCATCAAGGTCAAACCAACTTGTATTTGGCGAAGGTCTGATATCCACTGTCGGTGCGGCACATCTCATCAATAATCAATGACTCTTCTTCTAACACTTATCCCTAGGGGAGCAGCATCGCCGGCAACGCAAGCTCATCAGTCCGATATTTTCAACGTCAAACATGCGACGACTCCTCTCCACAGTACACCACATTGCTGACGGACTAACATCTACCTTCGCAGCTAAACTTCCTGCTGACGGCTGTACGTATCACACTCTTGCACTTAGAAATATCCTTAGTTGATATCTGTGACGTAGCACATAGCGAGATCGACGTCCTCCCATGGCTCTCCCGCTGCGCGCTCGATAGCGTTTGTCATTGCGTCCTTGGGTACTCCTCCAACAGCCTCTCAACAGCAGAAATGACGCGTACACCGAAGCGCTGCGGATGGTCGGGTACGTCCGCTCATTTCGTATACCTTTCTTTTGAAGCATAACAGGACACACCGCAGGCCCTTGATCGGGAATCTCTGCTTACTACGACCATTCGTGCTGATCGTCACGCGTTGCTGCTCACCGTACTGGGCAAGGAAAGTCCTTGATTTGGTTACGGCGCCCTGGATCCCGACGAAGTTTATGAGAAGACGTGCGGGAGATGCGCCGCATCGTGGAGATGATGGATTGTGTTAGTCGAAAGTATTTGCTGAGAAAAGGCGGCAATGGAGGCCGAGGATATTTTATGCGGAGATGGTGATTCGATACTGTCGATGATGGATATCATGTGTGAGTTCCATGGACTACAAAAGGGAGCGTCATTACTTAAGCACGCACAGTAAAGGCAATTCTCTATCATCCAATGCAACAAAGCTCACGGATGCTGAGTTGTTGGGACAAATGAAGTAGGTTTCTAATATAGCGCGCGTCATAAATATCATCTGATCTCGTTACAGCGTCATGATATTTGCTGGCCTCGACACGACCACCTCTGCACTCGCCCGCTGCGTCCACTTGCTCGCCCAGCACCCTCGTGCTCAAGCAAAACTTAGGAGCGAAATTGGCGACGCCATGAAGTCCTCCATACATCAGGAAGACGACGACATCGCATCCGCTGAATTGCCCTATGACGTCTTATGGGCCTCCCCTTCCTTGATGGCATCGTCAAGGAGACCCTCCGTCTCTACCCATCCCTCCCACTCATGATCCGAACGTATGTCCATCCTTCTCCCGTTACTTCTCATAAAGAGATCTCACCTCGTTCACGGGACACGATACAGGGCGACAAAAGCAACCACCCTCCCTTTACACTCCCCCGCGCGCTTACGGTCCGGTAAGCCCACGTCCGCCGTCACGATCCCGCAGGGGACCCATGTCGTCATCTCCATCCTTGCTGCGAACCGCCATCAAGGGATATGGGGTACCGACGCGGATGAGTGGCGGCCTGAGCGGTGGTTGTCATCACCGACTGTTCCTTCAGAGGCACGAGACATGGACATCCTCGTTGGTGGAGAAGACGCCGCATCGAGACGGTCTGGGCCTATTCTAGGCGTTCAGGATGGTGTGCGATTTCCTGGTGTGTACTCCAATATGTGAGTACTAAGAGCGCTTCCTGTTCCCGCCGAGTTCATTGAGTCGGTATGCATACACAGGATGACGTTCCTTGGTGGCAGCCGCTCCTGCATGTCAGTCCCTTCTCTCCCATGGTGTTCTTCTGACTAACCAATTCCCAATTCCTAGCGGGTTCAAATTCGCCGAAATGGAAATTAGTACGTCCATACCTTTGTACAGTGTGATAATTCGCGATCACGACTAACACCCTCGTCAGAACAAGTCCTCGCGACGCTTGTGCTGCGTCTGCACTTCTCGCTCCCAACGAAGCAGAATGCACAAGGCCACGCGAAGGAGATACAGTGGAAACTGAGGGGGTTTCATATCCCTGTTGTGAAGGCCCCTGCTGGGGATGGCGTGACGCCACAGGTGCCGCTGAATGTGCGGCTGGTGAGGGACGATGATTTTATGTGGTAGGCTATGATAACTAACCGTTCTGTCCTTACATATGGTAGATATACGTTATTTTACTTAGCATTTAGTTTAAAATCCTTAATTGCGCATGGTAGCAGATAGATGGCACCTGTACACTTCACGCAATGTTCGGACATGGTAGACTAGTATTTTTTTATGCCTATGAACTACTTGCATCGATGCCCGGAACTTCGAATTCGCATCAGAATGCTAATAAATACATGGCTTACAGGTATCTGTGGCGCATATTAGCCAATGAAAGTATTCTCCGTGTCCGAACCGCGTGCGCGACAGTCGCGGGGATCGTTGACTACACCAGATATCTAAAACCAACGGAGTTCCGAAGGTTGTTTACATCCTTCGCATTCCGCTCGTTCCTCTCAATCCGCTCATTCACCCGCTTCAAATGTAGATATATCACACCAAACATGGCTGTTGCCACCCCAAGTGCTGCGAGGGAGATGGCGTAGGAATAACGATATGTCGGTCCCCAGTTGATCGGCCAGACATACCTATGAGACACATCAGATTGTAAATAATCGGTGAGAGTGAGAGATCGATGCCACTAACGCTCCAATGATATTCCCCGTCTGCGACAGTCCATTGATCAAAGCGATAGCAACAGCTCGCTTCGCAGGTTCTCTGGCATAGATATTGTTGATCCACCCCCAGATTACCATATATGCAGCAGAGATTTGAGCCATCAGGAAACTGGATAAATCTGAGTACAAGAGGTAGCGTTCATGTGCGAACATGCTGCTTACACCGAGTATAGCGCGCAGCCGTGTTCATCGTACAGATGGATATGATGAAACCAACGCCAGCGAGTGCACTTGAGGCGAAAGGAATACGTAACGCTTTTGCGTCTTGTCAGAGTACCTGATCGTTCATGAGACGCGATTCCAGATAAAGACCGTTCACTGACCTTGAGATAACAAATGCAACTATCGTGGAGAATACCCATGGAGGAGCGCAGAGCAGCAAAGTGTTCGTCAAGTCATATCCGAGAGTCGCGACGATTGTCGGGAAGTATATGACGAATGACAGCGCCACAAACTGGAAAATGAGTGCGACTGAAAACCACCACACCTTCCAGTCAGACACAGCATCCCGCAGTCCTTGCATGGTCGTCCGTTTCCCCAGTTCGTCAGTGCCATCCTCTACAAGGCGAGAGATAGCAAGTGCCCTTTCGTCCGGAGTGAGCCAACTGGTGTTGTGCGGGAAATCAGGAAGAATGAAAAATGCAGAAATCGCGACTAGAATGGTGGCACCGCCCTCGATGTAAAACAACCATCTGCATATATTTCAGTTTCAATGAGTAACGGAGACGGACGTCTCTTGCCTCCATGCAGCTTGACCAAGTTTTCCCTCCATGCCTGTAAGTATACCGGATGCAAACACGGCTCCAAACCCAGAGGCGAGCACAGATCCACAGGTAACGAGAGTCGTCCTCATGGCGAGCTCATCTCGCTTGTACCATCCAGATATAAGATACAGAACACCAGGGTAAAAGGGGGCTTCGACAAAGCCCAGAAAGAAACGGGCTAGAAGAACCCCCGTGTAACTTGGGTTGAACCATCAGACGCTACGATGGTGCAAAACGAGAATAAATACTTCTGTGTGATCCCTGGATACGGTTTAAAATTCATATTCATGAATGGCCGGTGTCGACAAACCTGTTAATGTTGATACTATGCCCCATATTACCATACTACCAGGAATCAGGATAGAAGGTCTCTCTAACCAGTGGAGAATCATATTCCTGAAAGAAAGAGAAAGGTCAGGCTGACCTGTCCCTCAACGACGGACGAAACTCACGCTGGCACTTGCATGAGAATGTATCCCACATATACGATGGACAAGATCGTAGCATACTGATTCCCCTGCAGGTGCAGGTCTTGCTCGAAAGTTCCCAATCGTGCACTACTGTAGATAACATGAGACCCCATATAAAGCGGGTACGACAAAACACGACATACCTAGCATTCGCTCTGTCGACCTACCCATGAGATACGCGGTAAGTAAGAGGTTACATACCAATAGAGTTCGCCAATAGTTCAGACTCACAAAGTTCAGGGCATATAAAACAATGATTACAGACATACGTAAATCGAGTTTCCTCAGCAATTTCCTCTCGAGATCAGCGCGGCCATGGCTGGGTACGTCAGAGGACAAGTCGTCGTTCATGTAGTCAGCCGTTTTCGCATCGCCGGGAGCAGACATCATTCAAAAACAAAAACACAACGGGAAGAGTTGATAATTTTCTTCTTGGTAACACTAGGTAAGAAGAATGGTGCGAACGAGCCACGAGTTGTCTGACAAGGTCGGTTAAATATTATCTGGGCACCTTGGACAAATGACACTGCTTTACAAGCCCTTCACTTCTACTTTACCTGGAAATGCGTGGCAAGTGGAGCCGGAACCTCGCGACGGGATTGTTCGAGCTGGCAAAACCCCATTGGGGGATAAACGACACCTTGTCTGTGTGATGAAATTCCATACATCTGAAATGATGTCAACAGGGGTATTAGGTGACCTTAGAAAATATCGACCCTGGTGATTGGGCCTCCTATATCATTGATGGCTGATGCATCGATGTGCCACAGCTCTCACAACCCAGTAATGGGACTTAACTCAAAAATAACTTCTTTAACAAGGACGCAATCTCCACATCTTCCCCTAGTCAGGCTTGCTGGTCTCATGGGGCGGAGTCGCATTTCTAGCATACTGAGGTAATGAACAGGGTACCTTTAAAGGACATCTTATTAGCACGCAGCATTTGATTCGACGACACGACGTGTCTGACCTTATCTCGTGTATGTGGGTAAGTGTGCAGGTTTGTTTATTGTCTTCCTAGTTTGTCGTGGTATGTACAAGCTCGCTGGGAACCATCGGAGACCAAGAGCTACTATGTAGACTCATGTAGATCCGTCGCCTGGGTCCTGAACGATTCTGAGAAATTTGTCGACACGTGGCATATGCTAGTGATGGCAATCATTGAGGTGCTTTTCTTCGGGGTCCTCGGAGTGTAGCATTTGATCCCCACTGCCTAAGGGTTAAAGGGAACATGCGCAGCACAAGGCAATGTAGTATCTGGCTGAATGAAAGCAGGTGCTACCAAGTTGCTTGTGCGTGACGCACAACTTGAGCTTTTTCTTCTATTCAAACGCCTGAAAGTGCGTGGGGTTCATTGATGGTGGGAATTTGAATGTCCTGAACAGTGTTTTGGGCTAGGACGCCCATCACTAACCAGGCGGTACAACCATAAGTGCGGTCACTGCGGTGGCTAGGTACACTTAACATACATGTACAAACATAGCAAGTTTAATTAATAATATATATAGCTTGTTGCGGCCTCGGTCACGGTCTGCCTCCGAGACCGAGATTAATCTCAAAACGTCATTCTCAACAGCTGTTGGATTAATGCACAGCCAATCAGTAATACTACTACTCCTGAACTGCGGCCTGCACACTGGCAGACACGCAAGCCCAGTCGCACTTGCAAGGGCTAGACCATAACGAGGCGTCACTGACAGTCGTCTTACCTCTCTCAAGTTTCCATGTCTCTGATCCAAGTCTGCGTGCTCGGTTCATTCTCTTTCGCTCTCTGCAAGGCCCTCGTGTTGCTGCTACGACGACCCCACGGCATTGACCTCGATGGACCGAACAGAGGGAATTGGCTGACAGGTACGTTCTTAAATCAATCTTCATTGACATTCGACTACCCGTCTGACATGCACATCATGATAGGCAACATCACCTCTCTTTTTGATGGTGGTGTTGACTATTGCGTGCATATTGCAGAGAAATATGGTGGTGCGGTGAGGCTCCATGGACCGCTGGGCGTGAGTCCATTCACGACTAGTGCATATCACCTTGAACGCCATTGCGACACTTAGGAAACTGTGTATGTGTCTGACCCACGCGCATTGTATCATATGGTCGTCAAAGACCAGCACATTTTCGAAGAGCCCGACCCCTTCATCATGTCAGTATCCTCTTCCTTTCTGATACTGAATTGACTCGGTACTATCAAGGTCAAACAAACTCGTGTTTGGCGAAGGCCTGATATCTACTGTTGGTGGGGTTTATTTCTTCAAAAATCTGTTCTTCTTCTAACACTTGTCCCACCAGGAGAGCAACATCGCCGGCAACGCAAACTTCTCAACCCGGTTTTCTCGACGTCAAACATGCGACGACTCCTCTCCACACTACACCCCATCTCCGACAGACTCACATCTACCCTCGCGTCCAAACTTCCCACTGACAGCTGTACGTCGAAGTTCTCGCATGCAACATAACCTCCGTTGACACTTTTCTTGCAGCTCAAACAGAGATTGACATCCTCCCATGGCTATCCCGCTGTGCTCTCGACGGCGTCTGCCAAGGCATCCTCGGGTACCCCTCCAACACCCTTTCAGCAGCAGAAAACGACCCGTATCCGGAAGCGCTGCGGAAGATCGGGTACGTCTGATCATTTTGGCGTCTTAACTCATGCATATTACTGTACTGCAGCCCCTTGATCGGAAAACTCATGAAGGTACGACCGATTGCGGCGATCATCATGCAATACTGCTCCCCGTACTGGGCGAGGAATGTGCTTGATTTGGTCACGGTGTCCTGGCTCCCAACGCAGTTTATGGCAGACGTGCGGGAGATGCGACGCATCGTGGAAACGATGGATAGTGCCAGTCGAAAGGCGTTTTCAGAGAAAAAGGCAGCCATGGAGGCCGACGAAACCCTGGACCCTGTTGGCACTGTGTGCAGAGACAGTGATTCAGTGACGTCGATGATGGACATCATGCGTGAGTTCCGTGGGTTATTGAGAACATCCTCGCTCAACTATGTATAGTAAAGGCCAATGCCATGTCATCCGACACGGAACGGCTCACGGATACTGAGTTGTTGGGACAAATGAAGTAGGTCTCAGCATTCTTGCGTGTTAAAACATCGACTGATATCATTTCAGTGTCATGGTATTTGCCGGCCTCGATACGACAACCTCTGCACTTGCCCGCTGCGTCTACTTGCTTGCCCAACACTCTGGCGCTCAAGCGAGACTCAGGAGCGAGATTCGCGATGCCATGAAGACACTTGAAGAAGACGGCGACATGTCATCCGCAGAGCTGCCCTACGACGTTCTCATGAACCTACCGTTCCTCGACGGCATCGTCAAAGAGACCCTCCGCCTCTATCCCTCCCTTCCGGTCATGGCCCGAGTGTAGGTTCCCCCTCCCCTCCCATAAGAGATCTCACTTCATGCGTGCCGCACCCCACAGAACGTCCAAAGCAACCACCCTCCCTTTACAATTCCCCACGCGCTCCCGGTCTGGTGGATACACGTCTGCCGTCGCAATCCCGGAGGGCACCTTTACAATCATCTCCATCCTCGCGGCGAATCGCCACCGAGGGATGTGGGGTGCAGACGCAAATGAGTGGCGGCCTGAGCGGTGGCTTTCATCTCCTCTGGCTGCTCCCTCGCAGGCACAAGAGGTGGATGTCCCGTTGGGCGAGGAAAATGCTGCGTCCGTGTCGAGATCTGCACCTGTGCTAGGCGTCAAGGATAGTGTACGGTTCCCTGGTGTGTACTCCAACATGTGAGTACTCGCAGCTCTTTCCCCACCAAAATTCATTTATGCGTGCCAAATGCACATAGGATGACGTTTCTCGGCGGTAGCCGTTCCTGCATGTCAGTTTTTTTCAATCCCTCGCATGACTTCCTCCTAGCTAACCACCACCAATCCCATTCCGATTTACAGAGGGTTCAAATTTGCCGAAATGGAATTAAGTACGTCTGTACCTTCGTTTGTGGGTGTCACAACCAATACTCCTCACCAGAACAAGTTCTTGCAACGCTCGTGCTGCGTTTGCACTTCTCGCTCCCGGCGGAGCGGAATGCACAAGGGCACGTGAAGGAGATACAATGGAAACTCCAGGCGTTTCATATCCCTGTGGTGAAGCCCCCCGCTGGGGATGGCATAACGCCACAGGTGCCGTTGAATGTGCGGCTGGTGAAGAAGGATGATTTTATTTGGTAGGCTGTTGTGTGGTGCGTGCCTACTTGCAGAGTGGGATGGCATGGTTCTACGCAGTAGAGCTACATGATCAACAGTCGAACATACGACAAGATGTGGGATAGAAAACCAAGAAAAGTGTCGGTACAGGACAAGTCTTGTGTGCGTGTTGTAAGTTACAGCTTCGCGGTACAAATTTACATTGTGTCTTATGGGCTCCCCACTGATCAGTGGGATGAGTAGTTCGCCTAATAGCTGATGAACGAACCCGTGCGCGAGAGTCGTATGGATTGTTGGGTATACCAAATACCTAAAACCTACGGGGTAACGAAGGTCGTTTATATCCTTGGCATTCCGCTCGTTCCTCTCAATCCGCTTATTCACCCGCTTCAAATGCAAATGCATCACACTAAACATGATCGTCGACACCCCAAGTGCCGCGAAGCAGATGGCAAAGGAATAACGATATATCGTCGGGCCCCATTTGGGGGCCAGAAGTACCTATGAAAGACGCGTAAATTATGGATACTCAGCGAGAGCGAGAAATCGATGGCACTAATGATCCAAAGATGTTCCCAGTTTGCGACAGTCCGCTAATCACAGCAATAGCAACAGCTCGCTTCGCAGGTTCTCTGGCAAAAGTGTTGTTTATCCACCCCAAGAACACCACTTGTCCGCCGGTCATTTGAACCATTAGAAACCTGTACGTCTCTTGAGTACAAAGTTAACACTCTACGGGCGGTGATACTACTTACAGTGAAGCATAGCGCACAGTCATATCCATCGTACAGATGGATATGACGAATCCCAGGGCAGCGAGTGCATTTGAAGCAAAAATGAATATAAAACGCTTTCGCTTCTTGTCAGAGTACCTGGTCGTCCGTGAGATGCGATTTGCAATAGAACAAAGTTTTCACTGACCTTGACATAGCAAAAGCAACTATCGTGGCAAGCACCCACGGAGGAGCAGCGAGCAGCAACGTCACCGTCGTGTCATATCCTATAGTCGCGACGATCGGCCCATTTGCCCAAAGTTGCCCGCAGCAGCAGGAGAGGGAACATCATCCTGTGTGCGTTCAAGGCTCATGAACGGGGGAAGGAACGGAAAGCGCTGCTGGTAACTCACATGTTGGATTACACCCCCAAGAAACTGCACTAACACCACAATTCCGATTGTAATTCATAGCGGGTTCGCGATATGATGCCAGTACGTCTGTATCTGACGATCAGAAATTCATGCATCGCTTTCTTGGGGCCTTACTCCAACGGGCTTTCACATGTGGGTATTCCCAAGCGGAGCATAGGACATAGGATGTGTTGTCTCGTGCCTCCGACATACCATACTGGGGTGCATGCTCAGCTCCGGCTTATCGTTTATAGCACCGTTTCGAGGATTGGGGTTGATTTGCGTTCTTCATGACGTGCCGGGAGGTGGTCTTCGAAGAAATGTGGCACGCCAGGTGGGGGAAGAGGTAGATCAGGGGGTGAGAGGATGTTTCAACAAGCATAGACCAGGCCTCAAAGCTCCATCTGGGAACTCAGGATTTCGCCCCATCCGCCATATTGCCATCCGAGTCTGGATCACATATGTGAACCGTTTGCTGTGGACACTTGGACAGTACTATAATATCAGAATTTCCGGGCAAAACATCCGAGTCCAAAATTAGTGACTACATCAGGAAAAAACAAATTTTGTGGGAGCCCTGGTGAGAGCTATGTAGCACTACATAGCTACCATAGTTCTATGTACCTAATGTAGCCGTGACTCAGACTATATAGATCTACAGCAGACTACAGCGGACACTTGGAGGCACAATAGTCAAATTGAAGTCTGTAGTCAATAGTAGCTGAGTAGCAACAAAACTAATCAATAGCGGACATGCAGAATGTATCAAGGTCAATAAAGCTATTTAAGTAAAAATCACTTGCGGACTCATAGACATTTGCGCTAGTCCATCCACGGTCAACAGCTTGTCCCATCCTCGGAATAAGATGGCAAGGACGAGCGATTTCATCGACGTGTATCACCGCTGCATTCCGGTGCAGCCGACGAGTCGAACGCGACAATTGGTGCAGGCCAGATGAGCGGTCCGGCTCCCTGAGTGGTGTGAACCACTCAATGTAAGCTAAGGCTCGCGAGTAGGTCCCAAATTGACGCGGCAGAGTGAAAATAACGCGAACCTGTCCCACTCGCATACCTAGTAAAATATTAACATGAATTTTTTGACGGCTCAACAAATAGTTAGTACTCACCTTCTAAAGTGCGCGGCTGAATGCCATTGCTTGTCAGGGCCATATCAAACTTAGCGGGAGATCCAGGCTTGCGTCCACGTCCAGGAAGCACTTCAGGCGTGGCTCTAACACGCCACTGCCTCGGTGATTCACTGATGAGTGGATTAGGCGGAGCAGTGATTACTACCTGTCGAAAAACATCGAAACGGTCTTGCAGACCAGGGGTAATGATAGCGTGCGGTATGTGGTTGCGCAGAAACAACTTAAGGGCTGGGAGGAACATGGACGCACCATGTGCAGTGACGAGGTGCTGAACCGAACGCTGAGGGTATGCAGGCGTCTTAGCGAGAGAGTGGACCATTCAGTTGCTCAGGGAGGATGGGAAGTGTATTGACAGGGACAGTGTCTGGCCCTTCCATCTCTGAGTCCGAGTCCGAGTCATATCCACGGTCACGAGTGAAATTGGTTGGTGCCGACTGAGACTGTTCCAACAGCCAGTTGAGGTAGGAACCACGCAGGAAGACTGCCTCCTGGCGCTGGAGCCATAAGGCCATCTGTTCTTCATAGTCGCGCTTGTTACTGGCACGATACGCTTCTTTGGCGAAGTCGATGTGCAAACATTCTGGAAGTTCGCTGTTAAAGCCGTCTGTAGCGCCAAACAATAGGATAGACTGAACATAGTGAGAGAGCTGATGTAATTTGGGAATATTAAAATGGTCGCGAATATCGAGTTGCTGCAAGACATCCTTGTTGGCATGAAATATCGCCAGAGCGCTTTCCAGGCCATTGAGGGATTCAGTTGAGTGAACTCGAAGCTGAGCATAGTACGAAAAATCTAGAAGTGCTCGCGCAACTACTAACACTTGGCTGGTAAGCAAACGAAAACAATCACGTCAGCACCAACCTCGTGCTTAGCAACAATTGAAGCTTACCTAGGGACAGCGCCAGCAAGTAGCCCAACAAACACACGCTGCATCTCTTTGTGTTCTGTCCCCGTCCACTGCTTTACCATAGATATTCCCTTCTTGAAATGCCGAAGACTGGGATAATCAGGCATCGCTTTGAACCGTGCGTCCATTTCTTCTTCGCCAACAATATCAAGGCACCACTTAACTAAATGGTCCTTGAAGATGCCTTTGTGGAGTTGGTGTAGGAGGTCGGGTGTAAAGGCCAGGAAGATGTTAGAGTGGGGGAGATTAGCCCAAAATGGAGCATAGACGGTGCGTAGTCCAAATTCCTCAAATTCAGCAGGATGGTGACCAGTCTTTCGCTTCTCTAATATCCCCTTTATGACTGCAGGATCCCGCATCGGCGAATCCAGTGGATCGCCTCTTTCATCCGCCGCAACTACACATTTTGGACAGCGGTTTTCCTTGCAACACGCCACCAGACACTGCTCTGGAAAGTCCGCTACATACGCGGCAAGGATCGGATACACTCGACGGATCAATGCATCAGCACACACCATTTCAACGCCGTCTTCACCTGCAGCAACAAGGGGCTGAAGGAGGAGGGACATGCAATGATGGAATAGTCGGTAGTTGGCGAGGGAGCGTTCATCAGGTGTAAAGCAGTCAAGCTTTCCTGAAGGTAGGTAACCAATCAGGACTGTCGCTCGTGCTGACGTTTGCCTGCCGTTTTTCTTTAGCAATGTTTCCTATAGAGAGGTACACAGGATATGCCGTTTTGTCGCCTCGGAATTGCGACAGACTCGTTTTGTCTGTTGCAAGAATAATTGGCGCGATGGTTGCTCCTTCCGGCACCTTTTTCTGGACAACACAGGTCAGTGCTTGTCATTTTCGATGTTTTTTTTTGATATGGTGCTTACTTGCATGTCACACCACCAATCTGCAGTCCACATGTCGTCTATCACCCGGTGGAGTCCTGCAGAGTCCGTGTATGCGCGAGCAGGTGTGTACACCATTTGATCCTTGAACAAAGGATTTCCGATCAAGTCTTTGATGCACTCTACAGGATTGCGCATCCACAGTTCAACATCTTCGTGCAACGGTTCACCTTTTTCGTCCGTTTTATTTCCCTGAATGCTAATCTTCTTACAGCTCCAGGTGGCTCCATGCGGGAGTTCATCAACCTTCTTGAGGAATGATCAGGTTGTTGTGGAATGAAGCTTGCATTCGGTTTCGGGTCTATCACTGCTGGTCAGTACATTTTTTTCAGTGCTCGATGCCAAACTTACAATCGGTAACTTTAGAAATTCATCAGTTCGAGTCTGCCCAAGGCTTTTTACAAGCCACTCAGCAAGACCCCACTCTTCCCTGGCAGCTAAAGTCAGGCAGAGGCCATAAACACGAAAGGGTACGTACTCGTCACAAAATGGAGCCCACTCTGTCCTCACCCATGCCTTCCTTGTACTTCCGGTACCGTTCAAATTCAGTTTTCCCTTCCCGCAGTGCCCATCCACCATCAGAACATTGCTTGAAATAGCGCCCACCACCTCCCACTACCTCACCATCATCCACTACCTCACCTTCGTCAGCAACATCCTCGACCGTCACACGCCGACTTTTTGGTGCCGGCGGATTAAGTTCATCAGCCTCGAAAGAGTTGGACCGTGAGTGGCGAAGTGGGGAAAATGAGTTGCCAGCATCGTCGTTCTCCATAGAAGGTGCGTTGTCTTCCAAGTCTTTTTCTTCAATCGTTAACTCCCATGCCATTCTGCATTTAGGCTGGTTAGCTATGTGTCTCTTGATGCCCCCCCTCGTAGGGAACTCCTTGCCACAAAATGTACAGCAGTGCGACATAGTAGGCGAGTAGGTGAGTGTTTCGCCCTGGTCTTGTGTGACTTGTCTCATTGTAGTATACCCTTTTTTTTCAATGGCCTGGTCTAGACTTAAACTGGGCGCAGTTACCGGGTGCCGTGCCACAACTAGATCCGAGCACCACACAACCCTTAATAAGTTGGAAAGTACGGCAAGTCTTGACTGGTTTTGTTGATTGGAAGGACGATCCATGAGGTGCGCGGCTGGGTTTGTTGATTGGGAGGGGTGTGCTTATCCTGATCTTGCAACCAGACATGCCCTCACAAAGTGCAAGAGGGACTTACCCCAGTCTTGCCACCAGACGCACCCTCACAAACCTATGGATTACGGCCTCATTTAGACTCGATCGGTATGCCAAAGTTACGGCCTCGTTTAGACTCAATCCATGCGCCAAGTCGCAACCAGGTACGGGGTTTTTTTTTTGAGGATGATCCATGAGGTGTGCTTACCCTGGTCATTCTGTCTACAGTAAGATAGGCAAAGATCCTGCCTGCCATTCCGTCTACAGTAAGATAGGTATGTGCTCTTATTCTGACCGCCGGTCTGAATGATACTTACATCTTGCCTAGTTCCCAACACAATTCCGTCTACAGTAACATTCTGCTTACCCTGGTCATTCCGTCTACAGTAAGATAGGCAAAGATCCTGCCTGCCATTCCGTCTACAGTAAGATAGGTACGTGCTTGCTGATCGGTTTGAATGATACTTACATCTTGCCTACTAGTTCCCAACACACAACCTCCATTACAATCTTCCTCGTCTAGCGAGAGAACAAGATCGAGAGAGCCAATGACCAATTCTAGTATGTTAATTCTCGTCTCTGATACTAGCTAATTTGATGTGCTACGTTAGTTTGGAAATACCATGGGCGGCCAGAAGTACCTCTAAAAGCTGCGCCCGTTTGGCTTCCTCGCACCGTTTCACCTCCGCATCCCAGCACTCAACGATGAGCCTTCGTATGCTCGCTTGTAAGATACTAATAGCTGGGCCTGGTGCTACTTCTAACAGTTGCAGTTTTTTTGCTTGCTCGCAGGCCTTCACTTCTGCCTCCCAACGCTCCAGAATAAGGTTTCGTATGTAATTCTGGGAAGCTGTAACAGGGCCGGGTGTTTGACGAAATGGAGGGCGCAGGAACATGGGCTCTGCATCAGGCCTTTCGAGCTTGGGTCTGCAAGCCGGTGAGTATTTGAGTGTAACGTGGAACAGCAACTAACCTTTTGACGTCAATTTTTGTGTCTTCACAGCCAGCCTCTTTGCGACCAGCGATTTGTGACATCAGGGCTGCAAGATTCGTCAGAGCGCAGTGAGTTTTGAAGCAAGCTCCATACCGTTTTTTTGACGAGTCGGGGGTATTCATAACAGTGAAAATAAATTGTGACGGTATGATCATACCTTTTTATTGTCCCTCTCGTTTGACACAGCTTTCAGCCCTTCATTCTACAAATCAACAATCAACGAACTATTAAGGTTCAATTGTGAGTTATTTGTATGTTTCGCAGTGGTATAAATTGTGCTGACCTGCTGTGTACTTTGACTAGACAACCATGGCACCTCGTAAGCCTACCTCCAAGCCAAAGCACGCCCCCTCACCACCTGCCGTGAAACAGCAGGTGCGCACTGCAAGTGGTCGAGAGCGGCAACCAACTGAAAAAGAGAACTACCGTCGTAAGTACCAGCACATTATGTTCTGCTCACTCACCATCTTGTTCTACAGTCAGCGAATCCCAACAAGTTGTCCATCGCCAAGAAATCAAGGAAACCCGGACAGCAAAACAGAAGAAGAAGGCCTTAAAGGCTGCCTACCAAGGGCATCCTGACGTCTTCAAGAAAGAGCCGTCAGAGCTCCTTAGCGACATGGACAGGCAAGAAGACACAATGGTACGAGTTTTTGTTTTCTTTCCTCATCTTAAATCAGCCGCTGACATTTTTTTTTCAGTTCTCTGACCACAGTGTTGATACAAGGTTGTCCAACACTAATAGCCTGACATTCAGTACAGGGAAAATCCCTCCAAGGTTGCGCAACCCATCCATACCTACAACTAAAGGACCACAAGGTATGTTTTTACTTTATATAATTACACTACTAACCCTCCATCAAACAGCGCTGCATAATGTTGACGAGTCAACAGACGACGACGACGATGACGCTGCCAATGATGACGACGACAGACAGTTGCCTGCAGCTCGAGGGACCAAGCGATCATTCGATGACATGTCGTATGAAGATACCATGGTGCCGAAGGTCAAGAAAAACGCTGATGGTTCGCGTCGACGCGTGAAAGCCAGCGACTTTGACGAAATCTCGAAAGAGATTCTCATAACTGCTTGCTCCATTTATCGGTGTCTCATCGTCACACAGGCACCTTTTCCGGATTCCGTTGCAGCTGAGACAAAACTGGCGAAAGAGGCCTGGCGCGAGGCATGTCAACTCAAAGGTGTTGACGTCAAACTGACCCCTTCAGCGGTGAATATGGTGAGCACAGTATTTTTAGTGCATTCCTGGTCTTATTCATTCAAAGCTGTTGAAACGCGCTTCACACGTGCGAGGCGAACTCAAGACGAAGATGCGTCCGCTCACGGCTTCATTTCACGGCTTCCGCTCAAGTAATTCTATGGAGGTGATAAGGTCAAACCGAGATCTCGCAGAGAGATTGAAAATTGGCTCGATCTTTGTTTTCAAGGTGAGTATTTGACGGTTTACATAACTTAGTGCTGACATTGAGCAAAAGGACCCATCATCGAAGTCAGGCATCTACAAGACCGAGTTGCTTCAACAGGGTATCAACAGCATGTGGTTCTTGAACCGAAGTGACGAGGGTGTCATCTACCACAAATACTTCGACCCCATCCCTATCAAAACTATTGCGCTCGTGCTTACAGCTGTGAGCTGTTTTTCAAATTCTTACTTTCAACTTGATGACGCTGACAATATCTTATAGATAGAATGTTGTGTTGATGAGTGGTCGCAAGGCATCAAAGCGGACATCAAGTTCACATCTGCTGGTTATGGGACCGTCTACAACCATCATTTCAGCTCACTGCAACGCTTTGATGAGCGCACTGCGCCTTACAAACTCCTCTCGAAAATTCGTATCAATCTGCATGATACAGCACGGTATGTTGGACTTTTATCTCACTGACTCTTCTAATGCTCGCGCTTCTCAGCTTCCACGCAGGTGTCGCATCACTCATTCCATTGTCGGCTACATCCCAGGCCCACATCGACGACGCGGCGTTTGAAGACGCTATTCGAGAGTACCAGCGTGAGGGGAAGGATGCGGCAGTCGAGGATGAGGTCGAGGAGTATGAGTATCCTAGTAGTGAGGGTGGGGATGATGAATAGGGACGCAGTGAGTAAGACATTCGTATTATGCTAGTTTGTGTTTCAGGTGCTTGAATTTAATTGTTACTACGAGGTTCTTTGGTGTGCTATATAGCTGTTGGTAGTAATTTATAGCTGCGTTTAGTAGCACTCTGACAAACTACAGTAGTACCTCGTAGCTGCTGGTAGTTACTACGGGACTCTATGGTGACTACATAGAGGGCACTTGACAACGGGGCTACTCGCGCTACCCTCACTATATAGTACTATGTAGTCACTTTGTTTTTTCCTGATGTAGTCACGGTGCGCCAAGCACGCCCGTAATCATACCTTCTTCGCAATCGGATCATGTCGCAGACAATGTCTCCCTTACAAAGTCCACTTCTAGCGCTCGACCCGTCACCAAACTCATCTCCTACCGCCTTTGCAAGAACATGAGTACTGACACGAACAACTCCTCGGCAACCCCGAGGGTCGTCATTGTCCATCATGCGATTCACCCAGAGAGGGCCAATGAATTTCGTGCTACTGCTGTTCCCAGCGAATTCCTCAAAGCGAGCCAGAAAATGTTTCGCGTACGATGTTCGCAGTGTCAAATGTCATTGGAGAAGCCTTTGAAATGCGCAAAGGTGACGGTCAAATATCCAAATGATGTTGCAGGCGTTCCTCAGTGTCGCAAATCGCTTTTAGTGTAAGAGCGTTTGGTATTGCTCAAAAGAGGTAGGATTTGCGACTGGAACGACACCGATCCTTGAAGTGCTGACGTCGTGTGTAGTGTCAAAGGAAACACTGGTGAGACTGAGAGTGCCTACGATTGACACCGACCTCACACCGGCCTTGGACTTGACCCCCACGTCTTGATAGGCCCACCCATAAACCGAGATGCCACGAAGTGGAACGCTCCTCGGGAGCACTCAAATTCATACGAATGTTCGTTTTGAATCCGGTGCTCATGGGGCTCCTCAAAGTTGCTGTCATCATCGACTGTGGCCTGATTGATAATCCCCGCATCGGATTCGACGTGCCGTTTGGGGTACGTGTTGATATTGCCATCGAGCCGAGTAATATCCTCGACTTGGATGGATTGTATCTCAACAACAAACCTGTTGTGGGGAAGCTTCAAGGGATGGTGCAAATCAATGCCATTACGCCATGGGAACTTACCCCGGAGCGGCTAAACAAATGGCGTGAGGCCCGAGCAACACATGACGCAGAGGGTTTCGCCACAGATCCTGTTGGACTCGTAGATTTCATCGATGTAAGCTGTACAAAGGACTCGGGGAATGCAGCAACCCTCGAGTCGCACTTCTCGCCTATTCTCCTTGACATCGCAAAGAAACGCGAGCCCTTCTTAGGTATCTCTGCTGTCACGGGCGCTGAAATCAAAAAACCCATGAGCGCTATGACGTGTCTAGAGTAGGTTCTCTGTTCTTATTTTTATAATGCTCCTCCTTACGGTTACCTTACATAGGACTCTCAACATGCATATTCGGGCGGATAAGGAGAATCAGTTGCATTTACGCACAGAGATGACAGATCAAGACAAGGAAGTTATTCGCGCCACAGGTCGCAACGAAGACACATATCTAGCTCGCATTCTTAAAGAGAAGATGCAAAGAGAACACATCTATGGCAATATCGTGCGATTGACATGCTAATCAATCAAATGTGAGCGAACATTGTAGACTTCTCACTCTTTCTGAATTTTCGCATATCCCTCCACCGGCCGTCATTTCCTGTCTTGTGCGGTGTGCTTGCAATGGCTTTAGTCTTTGGATACGCGATTTGTGCTTACTCACTCACTTAGCTGTCTGGGTCTCCACGTATTTCATTATGTGCCTCGTCCAGCCATGACCTTCCCTGTGTCAATATCCCACAACCTCACTACGTCAGTAGGCTGATCAAATTATTTTCCATGCCCTAACTACACGAGTGAAGGTCGCAACAATCGTAGACTAAAGCAGATATCTAAAACCAATGTCCCGAAGCACCCAGATGTCGGTCGCATCCCGCTCGTTCTTCTCTATCCGGTCATTCAAACGCTTCAAATGCAAATGCATCACACCCAACGTGGCCGTCAACATCCCAAAGTGTTGTGAAGCAGATGGTAATGGAATAACGATATCTCGGACCCCAGCTGAGAGGCCAGGCGACATTGTAAATAATCAACGAGAGCAAGAGATCGATGACACTAACGATCCAGTGATGTTCCCGTAGCAACATATGAAAAGTTTAACTCAGGTCTGTGACAAACTCCCGCCTACACAACCGTATCCTCTGGCTACGAGCCAAGTCCAAAGCCAGGGAGTACCATAAGTTGAATTGTTGATTTTATGCTGGTGTGCAAGGAGATGGAGCTTAGTTGATTGGAGATGAAAAGCACTAGAGTCTAGTAGCAACAATATATGAGCGCCAGAAGCTTTATAGGCCACTGTCTGTCTTCACCATATGATATACATAATACATTACTATAACATGTCCGTGACTCCGGAGCATGTCACCGTACTACGCCAGCGTTACAAATCAACGTGACATAGTCACATAATCAAGTTGAACGTTGAACTACTTATTAGCGCTCATCGTGTCATGCATGGTACAGCTTGCTACCAGAGGCTACCAGCGAGGAACCGACATAACAACGGGTGAGTATTGTCCAATTTTGCCCCAGTATTTCCCTCGTGAACGGTGTCAGAGCCAAACTTACAGGCGGCTTAACGTAACACGCCATGTCTTCCGAACACCTTGCGATACTGATCATTGAGGAGCTTATGTCTTGAACTCCCTACGATGCCGACCACTGAGGAAACTCAACCTTAAAGACTAACTCTCGAAGCACCAATTTGAGTGGCATGAGAACGTCATTTTGAATCTCATCTTCTTGCACGACAATGTTCACGTCGTGAGTGGTTCGTGGGATGATGACATGATGCACAAGTGGGACTGCGACACAGGTGTTCTTGCCGGGGAACCATCGACAGGCGAGGGTGGAAGGATATATGCACTGACGCTTTCACTGAACGAAAGACGATTGCGTGCGGAAGGAAGACGGAAGTGTTCAACGATAGGAGCCCGACGGACCGGGAGAGATGATTGAAGACGTGTGGACGAGTCATAGGAGGAAAGTAAGGTCGCTGTCATGGTCTCCAAGCAGAGATTATATTGTAAGCGGGTTCAGAGATGGGTCAATACTGATTCGAAACGCAGACAGCGGAGAAATCAAGATGACGCCGGTCGAGTCGGGGCGGAAAGGGGTAGAAGGTCTTGCATATTCACTTTTAGGCGACAAATTCGCGTCAGGCGGGTTGAACGAGACAATTTGCATTTGGGACACAAAGACAGGCGAGCTCATCGTCGACCCTATCGAAGAATTTGGGGCCAGTGTGTCGGTCTGGTCGTCGGACTGAAGTTTTGTGCTGTTTGAACCGAACAGCACAAACCTTTACTCTGCCCCAGACTACTCCACACGTATTTCCGACAATATCCCAAGCTCATGATTTCATCGCCTCGAGCACGACAATTTGGTGAATTGTGTTGCACTTTCATCCAAACACAATACTCTGACGTATATGGGTTGTTCAGGTGTTGCACAACTATGGGACATCAAGCCCTATCAAACACTCGGCCAGCCATTCGTTGACAGCGAGGAGCATCTGGAAACTCTTCGCTGTGCGACATTCTCTCAGACGAAAGATACCTAGCAAATGGTGGAGACGACAACAACATCACGTTGTAGATAGTAAAAGAGATAGCTCTGAGCTTCCAGTGCATGCTTTCGCGCTCATACCTCAAGTTAACAAGTTATACAGCGAAAAATTCAACCCTAGTCACCAACACCGCTGGACTAGGCCATGGGGCTTGCAGCCCGGAGACAGCGAGCAAGGCTGGAATCAGGTGAAGCTACACAGCCTACGTGCCGACCAAGCTATGGAAAGGGACGTGGAGACCCCAAGTGCGTAGTCCCAGCCCGCGGAACCCCTACTCCACCGTCTTTCCTTGAAGTCAGTATGTTCGCATTTGACTGCATTCCTTCCCTTGTTCACCGAATTATCACAGGTCGACGCTATATCAGCGGCTGGGATCACGAGGGGATCGATGCATATGGCCACTTTTTTCAGGTAAACCTTGTGTTTCGTCATGCAAAGGGTACCAGTACTGACAGTCAGCACTGTCTTCTCAGCTATCCTATCCCTCCGCACCCTCCGGCCCCTCTCGCCATTTCCTGTCCTTTATCCCAATCTGCGCACAATGTCTTTGCCTTGATAATACCTGATCTGTGTATACGCGATTTGTGCTTACTCACTCGCTTGGTTATATGGGTCTCCACACATTTCAATATGCGCCTCGTTCATTTAGCCTTGAAGGTATCGATGTCCTACAACCTCACTGTACTTGGTAAGTTGATCAAGTTATCTCCATGCCCTAATGACCTGAGTGATAGTTGCAATAATCATAGATTAGAGCAAATATCTAAAACCACGGTCTCGAAGCACCCTAATATCCGTCGCATCCTTCTCGTTCTTTTCTATCCGCTCATTCAAACGCCTCAAATGCAAATACATCACACCCAACATGACCGTCGACACCCCAAGTACTGTGAGGCAGATGGCGTAGGAATAACGATATGTTGGGCCCCAGCTGAGAGGCCAGACGAACCTATGAGAGATTGTAGATAATCGGCGATAGCAAGGGATCGATGACACTAACGATCCAATGATGTTCCCTATCGCAGACATTGCACTAATCACAGCGATAGCAACCGCTCGCTTCGCAGGTTCTCTGGCAAAAGTGTTGTTTATCCATGCCCAGAGCACGATTTGTCCGGCGGCGAATTGAGTGATCAGAAACCTGTACGTCTCTGAGTATAAAGGGTATCGCTTTATGGGTGGTGATACTGCTTACGTCGAAACATAGCGTGCAACCGTGTTCATCGTACACATAGATATGATGAATCCAAGGGCAGTGCATACATTGGGTACAAAGATGAATATATAACGCTTTTGCGTCTTGTCAGAGTGCCTAATCGTCGGTGAGATGCAATTCGCAATATAACAAATGTTCACTGACCTTGAAATAGCAAAAGCGCTTATAGTGGCGAGCACCCACGGAGGAGTGGCGAGCAGCAACGTCACCGTCGTATCAAATCCCATAGTCGCGACGATCGTCGGGAAGTACATGGCGAATGACAGCGTCACATAATCGACAATGAGCACGGCTCCAAACCACCATACCTTCCAGTCGGATAAAGCATCCCACAGTCCTTGCATGGTCGTACGTTTTCCAGGCCCGTCCATTCTTCCATAGTTATCCTCTGCAAGGCGAGAAATAGCGAGTGCCCTTTCCTCCGGAGTGAGCCATTTGGTGTTGTGCGGGAAATCAGGAAGAATGAAAAATGCACAAATCGCGAGCAGGACGGTGGCGCTGCCCTCGACGTAAAACAACCATCTATAGATCTTTCAGCGTCAGCGAAGCACGGTGGCGGAGATGATAATTTCGTGCCTCCACGCAACTTGACCAAGTATTCCCTGCATGCCTGTAAGTATGCCAGATGCAAGCAAGGATCCGAACCCAGCGCTGAGCACACTTCCACAAGTAACGAGAGTCGTTCTCAGAGCGAGTTCGTCTCGCTTGTACCATCCAGATATATAAAATAAGGTGCCAGGGAAGAAGGGTCCTTCGGCAAAACCAAGAAGTAAACGGGCAAGAAGAACCCCCGTATAACTTGGGTCGAAACTATCAGACGCCACAACGATGAACAACGAGATTGCGTACTTCTTTGTGATCCCTGTGCACGATTAGCGATCATATTCACGAAAAACCGGTGTAGACAAACCTATTAACGTTGATATTAGGCCCCATAGCACCATACAACCAGGAATCAGAATAGATGGTTTCTCTAGCCAGTGCAGAAACATATTCCTGAAAGATCGAAAATCGTGACGTCACATTGACCCCGTCCCTCAACGAAGGAGGCAACTCACGATGGCAGTTGCATAATAATGAATCCCACATATATGATGGACAAGACCGTCGCGAATTGATTTCCCTGCAGGTGCAGGTCTTTCTCAAAACCCCCCAATCGTGCACTACTGTGGACAACATGAGACGCTATATAAAACGAGGATGACGGTACGTAGGTTGTAACATACGCAATATTTGATCTGTCGATCTAACCAGTGGTAAATACCAAGTAATGAAGTCCGCCAAATAGCTCATACTCACATAGTTCAAGGCGTATAAAAGCAAGACTACGGACATACGCAAATCGATTTTCCTCACCAATCTCCTCTCGAGATCATCACGGGCTGGGCTGGGTTCGCTGGAGGAGGCATATGCGGTTTCCGAATTCGCATCGCTGAGAGGAGACATCGTTCAACAACAATAGCACAGCAGGAAGGGTTGATAACCCTCTGCTTTGTGACGCGCAGGTGAGAACAAAGATAGATAATGTCGCAAAATCCACTGCAGCGGGGAGCTGATGTGGATCGTCTGGCACGGTCATCGATTAAATACTGACTGGCGCCCAATTGGGTGCCTCGAACAAGTTGATGCTAGGTTCCACATCTAGTGCAAGCGATTATCATGAGTGCGTGGCATGCAATAGGCGCAGTCAGGCTGACGGTGTTATGACAGGATAGTCTTACATCGGAGCGGATGAAACTGTTGGCATAACCTGGCATAACTGTATTGGGTAGTATATTCAATGAGCAAGAACCATCCAAATTGTATCAAATAGAAACACACCAGGAACATGCCCAAGATTATCCACCGATTCCTGCAAGTAGTATTATGTAATATCCCAGCGGAGAAATTAGACCCCTTCACCATCACCACCATCACGTTTTTCAATATGCATACTCATGCCCAAGCCCAAGCCCAAGCTCACTTATAAATTTGACCCACTCAGCTGATTTCTAGACATCTCCTGCACTCAGAATATTCTCAGAACGAATCCCTTCAGAAGTTTTTGTTGTCGCCGACCGCCCTTAAATATCTTCACACCACCATCCGTTGATATTGAGGTTTTGGTGGCGCCTCACCATCACCATCCAGCTTTACATGACAGATCGGCAATCATTCTTTCATCATTTCCACCCGTTCTAGTCAGCTGCTGCACTCGTGGTGTCTCAACTTCTGTTTCGACTCCCTCCTTTTCGGCGAATAAAACGCTCTTGAAACCCTCGTACTTTGCTCAGTGTGCTACCATCAGCATCGCCACCATCACTGCATTACCACACCACTCAAGTTCATACTCTGAGGATGGCCCAGAGTCTGTGTTTGCTTTACTATTCAACTTGTGCAAGTTTTTCCACCATTCATTCCAGCCCCGTGCCCGGAGACAATGAGCAATTGAGAGCCGAAGTGTTTTCATGCAATATGTCTGCTTATCCTCATGGCCTCTTTTCATTCAATTCTCGATGTTGTATCACCTTGGCGATTCCTTATAGCAGATAGCGGAGTGCTAGTCCGGCAAACGTCCCGCTCGAAGCATCTTGTTTACTGTACCATCGGTGGTTCTGTTTTGCAGATAGTGGAGTGCTAGTCCGGCCAACGTCCCACTTACAGTACTTTCTTATCTCACAATGAGCTGGCGAGGTATTTCCTATATGTAATGCCCGAGTTAAATTAGTAGTGTAGTCAGCCAATTAAAATCGTTTATCGTTTATCTTACAATGAGCTGGCGAGGTATTTACTATATCAGAAAGTCAGGGATCTGGCCACTCTGGGGCTATTCCACGTAGACTCCGCGTAGACCTCTGGGGCCAATGTCTGGGACCAGTCTAGGGCTTCGGCGGTAGGTCTAGGGCCTGTCTAGGGCTTCGACGGCTGGCTTCGGGCGGAGTTTGAATGTTGCCCGATGACGCAGCTTTGACATACTCCTCACCATCGCGCCTACCACTGTGAATACCTGCCAACCCTCCCACCTGCCCGCCCACCACCTGCTGTTGGAATGTCGAAACATTGTATCGACTGCTTCCCGTTCCTCCAGTTCTGTGGGAAGTACCCACACGATGTCCTTTACCACATCCCACAGCATGTCGACGGCTTCGAGTGTGATGTAAAACGAGTCGCTCAGGAATTCAGTGATAATCGGTGGTAGGACGTCAGGTGGAGCAATCACAGAGACCACATGAGGCTGCGGCTGGAGTATATCATCTTTAAGTGCACTTGCGCAGCGTAGCAAACGTTGAAAGGCGATGTATGATAGGTCCTTCAGTTCTGGGTTGTGATTAAGAGCTGAAAACACGCTCGCAATGTCCATAGTACCACTCGTGCGCCGTTCATGCAGTAGGTATATGAGGTCACTGTCCATCACGTGTACACTTTGTCGTCGGGCAACGTTTAAACTCTGCCCGAAGAAGCCCTAGACAGGCCCTAGACATACCGCCGAAACCCTAGACTTGGACCTAGACATTAACCCCAGAAGTCTACGTAGAGTCTACGTGGAATAGCCCCAGAGTGGCCATATCCCGGACGTTCTCTACTATTTGTAGTGCCTGAGTTACATTGGTAGCGTAGTCAGCCAATTAAAATCGTTTATCGTTTATCAACCGCCCAGCAAGATTCATATGGGTAAACATTCACACTACGGTGGTTAGGAGGTCCGTTTGCCCAAAGCTTCCATTAGCAGCAGAAGGAACGTCATCTTGCATGTGTTCAAGTGCTCATGAACGGGGGAAAACGTTGAATTCAACCCACAAAAGCGCACCCCGAGAGCCCTTCCCCGGCCACGAGTCAAGTCTAAACCCGGCGGGGAGTAGCTCCGAGTAACAAGTTGAATTTTTGTTTTAATTCTGGTGGGCAAAGAGATGTTAAACGCGTGCGGGATTGCGAGAACATGGAGCTCAGTTAAATGTTTAATGGACATGAAAGGTACAGGAACGGTCTATCCGCGACTCTGTGCGCCTGCGTGTCGCGAGCAAGGCAAGTGGCGCAGAGCACTACTAAGTATCTGACTAAGCTATGGTGCTACGCGACTGCTACTCTGCCCCTCGCCTACTGGAAGGTCCCCCACTCCAGTACTGATGCCTATCCGGAGTAAAGTTCGAACAACTTTAAGTATATGGCTGTGTATATATGGCCTTCCAGAAGCTATGTCAACAGGTGTAAGGTGACTTGTTGGGCATCGTGGCTTGGTGTACAGAAGGAATGACTATCTTCCTTCTTTTATGGTCTGAAGTACTAAGGAAGACTAGCCCTGAGTACCATCTCACTGTTTCCCTCATTTTAGGTCATGAACAATATTTGTCAGAGCCGGAAAACATGCAGACGCCTTAACTTAACAAGCCATGTATTACACCGATGATTGAGGAAGCTATGCTATCTGGTTGTGAACCTCCTGCACTGCCGACCACTGAGGAAGATCAACCACAAAGACCAACTCCGAAGCACCAGTTTGCGGAAGGACATATGTGCTGGTGTACCAGTGTGGTCTGGCGCCTCCTGGGGAGCACTGCAGTGGCTGGAGTCCTGGCTCTTACCTGCTGCATGTTGCAGAGTGTTGCAGTCGGTCCTCGATAGATAGAACCACTACATCCTGCCTTAGGTATTTTACCTTTTGGTTTACCTTGCAGTCCGTGCCCGGTCCACCGGACGGAAAGATGATTGCTGCGGGACGCAAGACGGAAGTGTTCGGCGATGGGAGACAGACGGACCGGGAGAGATGATCAAAATGAGTCAAGGTCGCAGTAAGGATAGATTAAACCAGATATCTGAAACCAACGTCCCGAAGTTCATTAATATCCTTCGCATCCCGTTCGTTCTTCTCCATCCGCTCATTCAAACGCTTCAAATACAAATGCATCATACCAAACATGGCCGTCGACACCCCAAGTGCTGTGAAGCAAACGGTGTAGGAATAACGATATGCCGGGCCCCATCTAGGCGGCCAGACGTACCTATGAGGGACACATGAAATTATGAATAATCAGCGACAACGAGAGATGGATGACACTAACGACCCAATGATATTCCCTGTCTGCGACAGTCCATTAATCATAGCGATAGCAACAGCTCGCTTCGCAGGTTCTCTGGAAAAAGTGTTGTTGATCCACCCCCAGAGTACCATTTGTCCGCCGGCAATTTGAGCCATCAGGAACCTGTAAGTCTCTGAATATGAGAGGCAACGCTTTTGAGTTATGATACTGCTTACATGGAAAAATAACGCGCAGCCGTGTTCATCGTACTGATTGATATAACGAATCCAAGGCCAGCGAGTGCACTCGATGCGAAAAGGTATTTGTAACGCTTTCGCTTCTTGTCAGAGTACCTGATCGTCCGTGAGACGTGATTTGCGATAGAAAAAACAAGGTTCACCGACTTTGAAAGAGCAAAAGCGCCAATCGTAGCGAGCACCCAGGGAGGGGCGGCGAGCAGCAACGTCACCGTCGTATCAAATCCCATAGTCGCAGCGATCGTCGGGAAGTAAATGACGAATGACAGCGACACAAACTGGATGATGAGCGCGGCTGAAAACCACCACACCTTCCAATCGGACACAGCATCACGCAGTCCTTGTATGGTCGTCCGTTTCCCAATCCCATTAGCTCTTCCCTGACCATCGTCCGCAAGACGAGAGATAGCGAGTGCCCTTTCTTCCGGAGTGAGCCATTTGGTGTTGTGCGGGAAATCAGGAAGAATGGACACTGCAAAGATCGCGACTGCGATGGTAGCGCTGCCCTCGATGTAAAATAACCACCTGCAGACATCTCAGCTTCAGTGAATAACAGATACGGATATCATCGTTTCTCGCCTCCACGCAGCTTGACGGAGTTTTCCCTCCATGCCTGAAAGTATACCAGATGCAAACAGGGATCCGAACCCAGCGCTGAGCACGCTTCCACATGAAACGAGTGTCGTTCTTATGGCAAGCTCGTCTCGCTTGTACCATCCGGATATAAGAAACAGAACGCCAGGGTACAAGGGCCCTTCGGCAAAACCAAGAAAGAAGCGGGCGAGAAGAACCCCCGCATAACTTGAGTCGAACTATCAGACGCTACAATAATGAAAAACAAGAATGCTCACTTCTTTGTGATCCCTGGGCACAGTTAGCATTCATACTCATGAACGGCCGGCATCGACAAACCTGTTAATGTTGAGACTATTCCTCATATCACCATACTACAAGGAATAAGGATAGAAGGTCTCTCTAGCCAGTGCAGAAACATATTCCTGAAAGACGGAAAGTCCCATTGGCCTGTCCCTCGACGAAAGATGCAACTTACGATGGCACTTGCATGAGAATGTATCCCACATATACGATGGACAAGGCCGTCGCGTATTGATTCCCCTGCAGGTGCAGGTCTTTCTCAAAACCTGCCAACCGTGCACTACTGTGGACAACATGAGATATTATAAAAAGTGAGTATGGCGACACGTAGCATACCTAGCATTCGTTCTGTCGACCTAACCAGTAGTAAGTTCCAAGCGATAAAGTTCGCCAGATAACTCAGACTCACGTAGTTCAGGGCATATAAAAGCACCACAACGGACATACGCAGATCGAGCTTCCTCAGCAACTGCCTCTCGAGATCATTCCGTGAACGGTCAGGTACGCTAGAGGCTCGTTCGGTGGCATCAGTCTTTTCCGACAAGTCCTCGCTGATAGGAGACAGCATTTAAAAACAAAGGCACAGCGGGAATGGTTGATAACCCTCTCCTCAGTAACGCCCCGGGGAAAACAAAGATTGGTAGTGGTGCGGAATCCACCGCAGCATTAAATATTGACTGGCACCTAATGGATACCTTGATGCTAGGTTTCGCCTCTAGGATAAGCAATGATGATGTGTGGAGCGGGCCCGGCCGGCAGACAATGTTATGACAGGATGGATAAAAGTCATGGCAGAACCTCACGACATTGGGTAGTACGTATATCAGTCTGCGGGAACGCATCCCGATTATATGAAATGGAAACATACTAGGAAGGTCAGACGTACCTGAGATGATCCACTGACCCCTGCAAGTAGTAATACACCAGCTGAGAAACACATCCAGGTATATCAAATGGAAACTTGCTTGGAACGTCAATCATGCCTGAGATTATGCACTGGTTCCTGCAAGTAGTAACTGTGACACCCCGGTCGAGACATATCGACTGCCTAGCAAGGTTCACATGGGTAAACATTCATCGCTACAACGCCCAAACAGCCCAGGGGATCGGGAAGCCTGTTTACCCAAAGCTGCCGTGACGACTACGTGATGCAACTGCATTCGGCCAATTTTTGTGGGATAACGCCGAGCTGAGGTAGAGATCAGCGCTAGTACCCTTCTGCCCTTCCTTTACAAATACAAGCACAGGCAGGTGACCCATTCAGTAAGTAAGACACTGCGTCGCAACATCGAAACCGTCTGCGCCAGTCTGTCCGTCACAATGATGGGGGAGGCCTTGTGGAGGGTCCTGGCATGCAGCAGCAGATGATCGTCCTGTTTCCTATGTGCGTCTTATGAACTGGGGAGGGAACGCAAAGCGCCGCTGGTAACTCACATGTAACAGAGTCAATACGCCTCACGGCCAGGAAACCGCATTAACACGGAGATGAGGATTCCAATTCGCAGCTTCGCCGAAATGGATATGATATGGCGCCAGTATGAGGGCACGTACTTTAAGGAGGTTGAGCACCGAGGATGAGTTCAGCCAAAGAGTGGAACCTGAGGTGAGCTGTGATTCCTATTATTAGAAGGGAGTTTCAAAGTTGATGACGCATCCAGCGAACCTCGGACATCCGGACAACGGATACCTAGACTAAGTAGTACTCGGACTGCCTTAGCATCAGTTTCGCAAGTTGTCTGGGGAGGTGGTGAGGAGGTAGAGTGTGTATGACAGGCATCCACGTGAACACGAACGGGTATCATTGCACGCATCTACACGAGGACGACCATAGGCATCTACCAACGCTCATCCTCATGAGCATCAGTACTTGGGGCCATCAGAGAACTGGTGAACCGATTACATTGCTTGGTCGAAGCAATATATTGTAATGTGCCGAAAAGAAGTCCGGCACATGATTATATAAAGTCATATAATGCAATGTAAAAGCACCGGAATCTACATAATGGCTACCAAGAACTCACCGGTTCACTGATGTGCAGGCTCCAGGCTCCATCCACATGAACAGCAACATCGCGATGTTCTATGTGCAGGTATTAGTTATACAGCTCACCCAACGCATTTCAAGCACCATCGATATAGCGCGCGCTTGAAAAAAAATTCGGTTGCGTCTGGACGCTGGAGCAAACTTCAAGGCAGTGCTCGGTTTTGGGAACGACAAAGCGAGCTTGATTCGAGGGGAATGAACAAGAAAAAGAAATGCGAACACGAAGGGTATGGTGAACCGTGTGGTGGTACTAAAGCAAGAGGTGCAGCGCCACTACTTGCCCTCACACTCGCGACGTAATGTCATCTTAGACACACATGAAAGATATCATTCTATACAGTAAAGGTGCACGATTAACACGATCAAGAAATGTAATGATTGCAATCACAAAAACAAGTACAGGAAGGTGAGCGTCCCATTCAGTAGTGAGAAAGACGCTAGGTCAATGCAGCAAGACCGTACACCAGTTCTGTTCGTGATGATGAGGGAAGGGGAGCAGCAACTGACGCAGAGAGGAATGACATCCTGTTTTCTGTGTGGTTTCGAGTGTCCATGAACTCGGGAGGATGCTGGTAACCCTTGGACAACGGATAATCATACCCAAAAACATTCTAGTCTCTTGGGAAACGGACCGCCCTCGATATCGACATCGACATTAGCACTAGTTTTGCAAGTCGTAGAGACGGTGAGGAGGAATGAGTATGGGCATCCACATCAGCCTGAGGGCAGGCTTAGGCTCAGTAGATACGGATGCCGATAAGGCATCGATGAACCTCGGACACACAAAGCGGACTGTCGATAGCTGTGGTCGAAGTACACGTTTTAAGAGTGTGTCCGATTCCTGTTCCCGTTCTTGAGTCTAGACTCTGGAACGAAGCTGACATGTTTCGAACTTGGCAAGTTGTCTATGCTTAGGGAGCGGCAAAGCGGTGAAAAGAAAGGAACGCACATGACGAGCGTCCGCGTGAACACAAGTGCTGGCAGAACATGCGCAAATAGGCGAGGATGACCGCACGCGTCTGCACCAAAGCCCTCCACTCTTCCGCGTGAGTATAACGCAGAAACCCCGCACGAGCATCGCACAGACACCTGCATGAGCATATCGCAGGCCCCACCCAGGTGACAGAGTTCAAGTGATGTTGGTTATAGGTTACTGAGCAGAGCGATCTTGAGAGGGGAACAAAAGACAAATAAAAAAAGAATGCAACGATGGTGGTGGTACTGGAACAAGAGGTACAGCGCCACTTGAACTTGAACTTGCCCCGTGTCTGCTTAAACAGTCGCTCGAAGACTCCGCGCATACCCCGCGAGGTAATAGCATCTGAAGTGGATCATTCTATGCAGTAAAGATACACGATTAACACGAGTCAGATGTACGTATGCGAGTGAAATATCCATCTATAAGGACCAGAAAGTAAGCAGTAGACTATAGAACGAGTGGTAGCGATGATACACGATCATGAGGGGACGTAAAAGCAAGGTTCATATCAGAGCAGGGTTCATAACAAAAAGCAAAGAAAACGACGAGGATCACGAGAACGAACAAGACCCACATCCGCTCAGCCCCGTGCTCCCCAACTCACAGCTCATAAGCAGCGTGCTATTGCAAAGCGAAACCGGGACGGTTCCACTCAACCCTGTATTGTTCTGGAGGTCGAGGATCTGCAACGACGGGGGAAACGTAGTCGGGAAGGGCGGTTGCAGGTTATTGTTAGCCAGCAAGAGCTGTGTGAGTGATGAGAAGGAGGAGATGGCGTTTGGGATGGGGGACGTGGGGGACGTGGATGAGACGTGGATGAGTTTGAGGGAGGCTTGGAGGGCGGGGCTGCTTGAGAGGGAGGGGAGGGAGTTGGTGAGGGTTTGGGAGTTGATGACGCTGGGGGATGCTTAGTTAGGTGTTATTATGGATGGAGAGGGGACTTACAGGTTCTGCAGGGGGAGTTAGGTGAGTGTGAAGGGCAGGGAGGAGCCCATGGAGGGTTGCGGATGGGGTTAAGGGTTGTGATTGCGATGAGGGGTGTGATGGATGTTGCCTCTATGTGGAGATTGGAGAGGGAGGTCAGGTTGGTGAATGAGGAAGGTAGCGCTCCAGCTGCAAATGGGTTAAATCGTGTAAATGACAGGACATGGCGACATACCTGGTATGCTATTACCACCGATGACTTACAAAGACTCGAGACCGGTGAGTGCACCGAGCTCGTTGGGTAAGTACTATTGCGGGTACTCCATGGAACATCAATTGGCTATATGTGGATGAGCGCATGCATAGACTGTATGGAACGAACTCACAAAATTGCAACTCTACCGGAACTGACGCCATTCCAAGCACAGAATTTGATGTCGTTCACCCAACCGAGCGCTGTTTGCCCTTGTTAATTGGCAGTGTTGAATATGTCACGTAGATCACAACACTGCAGGATAGCGTTGAGGATCTGCTGTGCGTTCTGGGATTCGAAGATAGATATGTGGAACTTTGAGACGATCTGGAGGGTGGGCAAGGAAATCACGCGTTTCCTTTTCCAGCTTTTTTTCGTGCTTATTCCCGCTACAGCAGTATAAGCGGGTTTTGTGGCAGGCTCGTACCCACTGCAGCTGGAGAGGTTCGAGGGCGGTCTACCAGACTCGGCACCAATAGATACCACGTGACTATTCACAACCTGACGGACTGGTGGTGCACTTTGCGTCCAGGCCATCGCATTTACATAGAACACGTCCAGATCTATGGAATCATGAAACATGTCACAAATTTGTCCTCTCACCCCCTAATCCACCCCTTCCCCTACCTGGCGTGCCACATTTCTTCAAAGACCACCTCCCGGCGCGCCATGAAGAACACAAAATCGACCTCGATCCCCGAAACGGTGCTATAAACGATGGACCGGCCAGCAATGTGCTCCAGAGAGGACAGAGGAAAACACGTTGCCGACTGACTGCCAACTGCTGCTGCTCTACCTGCGTCTATCTATGACCGTGACCCTGGACTTCGCCGGACCCCGGCACCTATGCCCCTCGCTCTGCCTCCGAGTCTCACCCTGCTAGCCCACCGTGACACCACTGATCTGCCCCTGCTCTGCCCAAACCCGGTCTGTCTAAGCCCCGCCGGGGCGCTCCGCTATAACGATGAGCCGGAGCTGAGCATAGACCCACAGTATGGTATGTCGAAGGCACGAGACAACACATCATATGTCCTATACTCCGCTTGGGGATATCCGCACCTGAAAGCCCGTTGGAGTAAGGCCCCAAGAAAGCGATTTACTGATCGTCAGATACAGACGTACTGGCGTCATCGAACCTGCCACAAAGTAACGAATTACAATCGGAATTGTGATGTTAGTGCAGTTTCTTGGAGGCGGATTCCAACATGTGAGTTACCAGCGGCGCTTTCCGTTTCCTCCCCCGTTCCTGAGCCTTGAACGCACACATGATGATGATCCCTCTGCTGCTGCTGCGGGCAACTTTGGGCAAATGGGCCTCCCAACCTCTATGACTGTTTAGGCACCATAGCGACGAATATTCACCCATGTGAATTATGCTGAGCTGCCGACAACCCCCGACCGGGACTCCACTACCCGCACGGACCAGGGAATAGTCTTGGGCGGACCGTAGTGACGAATGTTCACACATGTGAATTATGCTGAGCGGTTGATATTCCTCAACTGGGATATTACTACTTGCAGGGATTAGTGGATAATTTTCTTAGGCGTACTTGACGTTTTTAGTATGTTATGTTTCTATTTGATATTCTTTGAATGGTTCTTGCTAATTGACAAACATACTACTTACTGTTTTGCCAGGTTCTGCCAACATTTTCATCAGTCCTGCTGTAAGATCTTTCTGTCATCACACCGCCAGCCGACCGCACGCAAGCCGTGCCACGCACGAATGGTCATCACTTGCACTAGATGCGAGGCCTAGCATCTATTTTTTCAAGATATTCAATGGGTGCTAGTTAGTATTTAATCGACGACTGTGCCAGACGACCCACATTGGCTCCCTGCTGCAGCGGATTCCACTCCATTATAAATCTTTGTACTCCTCTCCACGCCACGAAGAAGAGGATTGCCAACCCTTCCCGCTGTGCTTTTGTTTCTGAACAATGTCTGCTCTCAGCAATGCGGATTCGGAAATGGGTGATACCTCCCCTAGCGTGCCCAACCATGCCCGAGATGATCTCGAGAGGAGATTGCTGAGGAAGCTCGATTTGCGTATGTCAATAACCGTCGTTCTATATACCCTGAGCTTTGTGAGTCTGAACTGTTTTGCGAACTCTATCGGCATGCAACCTCGTTCTTATTACCTACCACGGGTAGCTGGACAATTTGAATATGAGGTATGTCACATGTCACCATACTCGCTTTACACCTCATGTTGTCCACAGTAGTGCACGGTTGGGAGGTTTTGAGAAAGACCTGCACCTGCAGGGGAATCAATACGCGACGGTCTTGTCCATCGTAAATGTAGGATACATTCTCATGCAAGTGCCATCGTGAGTTGCATCTTTCGTCGAGGGACAGGCCAATGTGACTTTCCGTCTTTCAGGAATATGTTTCTGCACTGGCTAGAGAAGCCTGCTATCCTGATTCCTGGTTGTGCACTGATCTGGGGTATAGTTTCAGTGTTAACAGGTTTGTCGACACTGGCCGTTCATGAATATGAATACTAACCGTGCCCAGGGCTCACAAAGAAGTGTGCATTTTCCTTTTACATGATTGTAGCGTCTGATAGTTCGACTCAAGTTATACGGGGGTTCTTCTCGCCCGCCTCTTTCTTGGTTTTACCGAAGGACCCTTCTTCGCTGGCGTCTTATTTCTTATATCGAAATGGTACAAGCGAGACGAGCTCGCTCTGAGAATAGCTGTCATTTTGTGCGGAAGTGTGCTTGGCGTCGCGTTCGGATCTTTGCTTGCATCCGGCATACTTACAAGCATGCAGGGAATACTTGGCCAAGCTGGGTGGAGGCGAGAAACGATCATCTCCGCCACTGTGCTTCGCTGACGCTGAAAGATTTGTAGATGGTTGTTTTACATCGAGGGCGGCGCCACGATCGTAGTCGCGATTTGTGCGATGTTTATACTCCCTAATTTCCCGCACAACACCAGATGGCTCACTCCGGAGGAGAGGGCACTCTCCATTTCTCGCCTTGCAGACGATAGCAACGAAAAATCGGACGAGCTTGGGAAACGGACGACCATGCAGGGGCTGTGGGATGCTGTATCCGACTGGAAGGTATGGTGGTTTGTAGTCGCGCTCTTTGCCCAGAATGTGGGACAATCATTCATCATTTACTTTCCGACGATCGCCGCGACTATGGGATATGATACGACGGTGACGTTGCTGCTCGCTGCCCCTCCGTGGGTGCTCGCCATGATAGTTGCTTTTGCTATTTCAAAGTCAGTGAAAACTTTGTTCCATTACAAATTGCATCTCACGGACGACCAAGGTACTCTGACAAGAAGCGAAAGCGTTTTATATTCATTTTTGCTTCAAATGCACTCGCCGCTCTGGGATTCATCGTATCCATCTGTACGATGGACATGACTGCGCGCTATGCTTCACTGTAAGCAGTATCACCGCTTGTAGAGTGTTAACTTTTGTACTCAGAGACGTACAGGTTTCTGATGGCTCAAGTTACCGGCGGACAAGTGGTGTTCTTGGGGTGGATAAACAACACGTTTGCCAGAGAACCCGCGAAGCGAGCTGTTGCTATCGCTATGATTGGCGGACTATCGCAGACTGGGAACATCTTTGGATCGTTAGTACCATCGATCTCTCGCTCTCGCTGAATATCCACAATTCACACGTCTCTTATAGGTACGTCTGGCCGCCCAAATGGGGCCCGACATATCGTTATTCCTTTGCCATCTGCTTCGCGGCACTTGGGGTGTCGACGATCATGTTTGGTGTGATGCATATCCATCTGAAGCGGGTGAATGAGCGGATTGAGCGGAACGAGCGGGATGCCAAGGATATAAATGACCTTCATTACCCCGTAGGTTTTAGGTATTTGGTATAACCAATGATCACGACCATCAGGGAATTGACCGTAGAAAGATAATGTTTTACACAGCATTGTCTAGTCTAAACTTAATGAAATATGTATCATGATGATAGATCTGTACACAAAGTTTTATATACCCAGAGTTACTTGGATGAAAGGTGCCACAACTATCTTTCTCATATGGGAGGGAGAGGTCACAAAGTCTACCAGCTTGTTAGCGAAATGCCGTCTTTATCCCCCACTAGATGAATGGTGGAAACTGCCAAATTGTCAACCACACCAACTGTTGGCAAGGCATGGTCACCAATTGTAAGGTGTGACAAACATGCTAAGTTTGACACACAGTGTGCACCTTGATGTCACTTGACATCTGCTGGCAAGGTGTGGCTCTGAATAATGAATCTGCTAAATAGCATCAGGAAATTCACACATTACTTAATCTTACTTATTTCATCCTTTTCACACTTTTTAAAAAGGGATCTACTTATTGTCTCAAAATTCAACAACTAGCTAAAACTCAAGTGGTCAAATATGTTTATTAGACCTAAGTGATGTATTTCAGAGCACAAGAGTAGAAATTGATTACCAGCATTCAGTGTAAGTGGCAATGTGAATGCTAATGATTTCTTCCCTAAATGCTTGCCTGAAGTACTATGTCTGCAAATTTGGAATCCCAGTGCATTACAAGAGGTGTCTATGGTGGCAATTGACAAATGCTGATAGTCAAGCTGGGACCAGGTAGTGATTTGAGAAAAATAAGTAGATCCCTGTTTTAAAAGTAAGAAAAGCAGTGAAAAGGATGAAATAAGTAAGATTAAGTAATGTGTGAATTTACTGATGGCCTATGTCTTGTAGTTTGAAGGTGACCTTTCACTACAAGGTAAGTTTTATATGATGCTACTGCCAATTTATCCCTAGTGGCTAACATTTTACAATGCTCTCTGTCAGAAATTGCTATTTTTGGTTGGCATTCCTTAAAATGGATTGGAAGGCCTCAATTTGCCGGCAGCATTACGACTCGCTTGGAAGAGAACCTGAAATTTTTGGAAGCCACTTGGAAGTGATATAGGGGGACTTGCAAGTGGGTTCAAAGACCATTCCAATGCAAAGGCAAAATTTCGAGCATATCCTTTTATACCCTGATTGGGATATCATTGCAAGCGACAAGTGTCCTTCCAAGGCTTTAATAAAATTATGCAGTCTTTCAAGCAAATTTGGATCATTGTGATGGTGCTACTAATAATATGCTAACTATTCTCAATTCCATTCCAATCTCTCCCATTTCCCTTCCAATCTCTCCCATTTCTTTTACAATCATATTTTCCCAGAAATAGCAGGGAGGGTTCAGTCAGAGACAACACAGATACACGGCAGTCTTACCAACCCCAGACAGCAGAACAGACACAAGACATGGAGAAGCAGCCCATAACCAAATGCACCTTGCCATTCTTAGTGGTGTGCTTGAGGAACAGGAGTAGAGGCAGATGGTGTGACGTGCTAGACGAGAGTGGGGGCAGATGGACTGGCAGGGAGTCCAGGAATGAGGGAGGAGAGACATTTGATGGTAAGTGATGGTAATGGTGCAGTACGCTTGAGGAGATGGGAGCGGAGACAGTGGCTTGAGGGGACAGGAGTCCAGAAATGAGGGAGGAGAGACATTTGACAGTAAGCAACGGGAGTGGAAGCAGACAGTGCAGTACACTTGAGGAGATGGGAGTGGAGACAGTGGCTCGAGGGGACAGGAGTGGGGTTAGATGGACTGGCAGGGAGTCCAGGAACGAGGGAGGAGAGACATTTGACGGTAAGCAATGGTAATGGTGCTGTGTGCTCAAGGAGACGGGAGTGGAAGCAGGCAGTGCGGTACGCTTGAGGAGATGGGAGTGGGGTCAAATGGTGTAGGGTTCAGTATTTCTGTGGCCTCGTAGAGGTTGGTTTTACTTAGTTTCACTTGTATGTTCGCATTTTTACTGCTTACATCAGCATTCAATTCTTCACCATTTACCAGTATGAGTCTGAAGTCCTCAGCAGTTATTCTCTCTTTCTACTCTCTCTGAGCCTGAGCCTAGACCAGAAACCCTGGATCAAACACTGTCTTCCCAGACATAGCAGCTAGGCAGTAAGACCCAACATTTTCCTGCTCTTCAGCAGATTTGTTGTACCCACAACGGACTGGCAGGGAGTCCAGGAACAATTCAGAGGGAGGAGAGACATTTGACGGTAAGCGATTCAGATGGTAATGGTGCTGAACTATGGAACATGACAAAAGCTGGTAGGCATTCAGTATCACGTCAAAATCAATGAAAACTGACACAAACGTACTGTTGAGCTCATCATCTCAATTTTCATGGGGTCTTTCACTGCTCCTGTGCGAAGGACCCTCTTGCTGGCTCAGACTAATCCTCTGAATTGCAGCCTGCGCTCCTGGACCTGTTGTGAGGCCAAGTGAGAATCTGATCAATTAGACAATAAAAACCATTGACAACACAAACATACCTAATAGGTTGGCCACTGTCACAACAGCAAGTGAGATATTTGACGCAACTTGTTGATAAGGATGGGATTCAGAGTCCAAATGACATTGTTGTCTGTGAAGTCAGAGGTTGAACATGTTTGATTCAGACGTACAAAATTAAAGTGCAAGTTCAATGTGCTAATATCAATTATATAATATGTTTGTTGCTGTTGTTGATTGTACTATTAATAATATCTGAATTTGAGTCACCTCACAGAGCATTGACAATGCGACAATTTGTTGGACAAATGTCTGGTCAAATGATGTAAAATAGAGTGAATCGGGAATATACTACTAGGGGTACATCAAAAACTGCAATCATAGTATGCATTATCGACAGGTCAACGAAACAAAAATCTGCTATCTCTTTGATCGGCCAGACCTTCGCACTGTCAGATCCTCATCAGCAGCACCAGCCTTAGTTTTTCGCCTCAGCTTGGGTTTGGGCTTGGGCTTCTGAACGAGAGCACTAATAGGCTCATTAATAAGCATTCCCACAGGTGGCTGTGAGCCTTCATCAAATGCAGCTGTAGGTGGTAGCTCGTAGTCCTCTGACACATCAAGACCTTGCATAGCCACATATATAGATTGAGGTGCGAGAAGAGGTGCTTTGACCACACTGACAGTTGAAGGTGGGGCAGTGAGTGGTGATGCGGCTTGGGGAGCATCAGGTTCTATCAAATCACCCCCCATTTCCATCGCGCTGTCTTGTTACTTAAGGGTCTTATACAGTTCATGTGTATAGTGACAACACAACAATACTTATCAAGACTTCTTGCCAGTCCTTAAGTCCATGGTCTACGGATTTTCTACTTCTTGGCAGATAATGTGGTGGTTCTTTGGGTGGAATTACCTTTTTATTTACACTGTGGGTTTGACTGTGATCTCTTGGATGAATCCGATAGGTATGTTTCAACCTAGTAGGTTGTGTTTCAACCTATGAAAGTCTGTTTCAACTTTGTCATGTCTCCCTTATAGCAGAAGGGAGAGTTTCCTAGAATACGAGTGTCGTCAATTGTCAGCTGTATGACTATTGTATAAAATACCTCAGAGAGATAGTATACAATCTAGAGGAAAATAGAAAACCTTGTTGAATAGTAACCTCAATAAAGTGGTATCCAACTATAGGCTTATATAACTTTAATCTTACTTCAAGGCAGCTAATTGGCCTGCACTTTAAGTCTTACTTAATCACACTCACTATAGGTGATATTGGAGTAAAGTGGGAAGTCTTATTACATGGGTGCAAAATGGGCTCCTTTTATACCTTTTTGGAGGCCAGATTACTAAGCATGATCCATCACATGGATTGGTAAGAATGTGCTTTCAAACCAGGCCATTGGGTGTGTTGAGTCAGCTTGTTTACTAAATATCTTACAAATACAATGTAATCTTACAAAGCATGAAAGAAAAATGGTATGAGTCATCACATGGATTGGTAAGAATGTGCTTACAAACCAGGCCATTGGGTGTGTTGAGTCAACCTTGTTACTAATGGATTATAAATACAACTGCAAGTCTTACAAAGCATGACAGATCATTTACAAAACATGATGAGTCAAGTTGAATCCTTACAAATCAGAATATTTCCCAGTCACATGACATGCTGACAAACATGTCTGGATAGCTAGTGAGAGACTCTGGTGGCAGAATGAGCCTAGAAAAATAGAAAGAAATGGATTGTTACAGAATAAAATAGAAATACACAGAAATGCACGGAAAATGAGTCTCTGACATGAAAACTGAGAATACAGGCTAATGAATCAAGGAAAAATGGTAGGGTAACTTTGTGATAGGGTGCAGTACAGTCTATTATACCTTCCTTATCACGTCTTATATATATATGTCATGGTATGAAGTGCATACCATGCATGACAGCGCACTCAAAATCCTGGTCCCATGTATTGTGTGGACCGCTCTCGTCCCCTAAGTCTGAGCCGAGGAGAGTAGCTGCAGAGGGAGAAGTAGTGAAAAGGGAATTGTTGAAGAACAAGTAAATTCTAGCTGCCCAGGCACTGCCAGTCATCAAGGATTGATGATAGTAGTTATTGTACTCCCTGTATGCAATTTGGGATTTTTCACCTATCTTGACTAGCTCTTTGTTGCTGGAAAGAATAAATATAGCCTGTAACTTAGTTTAGTAAGTGCTCTGCAGTGTAAATTTAACAAACTTACAACAATTGCTGCTGCCACGATGAGGCCTGGAGTGACAGTACGTAGTTTCCATATCTTTGCTTTCATTTTGGGTGTTGGAGGTGCACTGGCAGCCAGTGAGGATCGGCTGAAAAGCAATACTTTGAGGATCTATTGAGAAAATTGAGAATGTGTGAGTTAGAAGGGATAGGAACCTACATAAACAAGCTTTGATGTTTTCAGAAAGTTGTCTCAGGACAGATGGTCTGGACAAGGAAATAGCACCAGCACAAACTTTGTGTATGTACCTTGAGGGTTAAGGAGCAAGGCGCGACATGCAGGCTCTGAATCCCGTGCATACCCTCGTATGAAGAACTTTGCACCAAGAGCAAAAATCGCAGCTGCACACAACTTAACATCTGAGACCATCTCAGCACGAACACTATTGATCCCTTTGACAAACTCGAAAGACAATCAGCAGGAGCAAGGTCAATTCATACACTGATGTACTTACATGGGAACCAAAGTTTCTATGTGCCATCATGCTGTGATCTGCTGGCAGAACAAAAAGAAAGAGTTCGGCTTTGACACCGTCCTGTATTGATATTGGAGAGAGCCACAACTCTTTGCTTGTGAGGTCTATACTAGGAGGTGGTGCACGCAAGGGGAAAATGGTGGTCTTGGCCCAGAGGCAGTGCATTACAGAAAACTTGCATCCATAGTTCTTGATGGTATCTTCCTTGGCGGTGAGTGCTAGGTCCTTGTTGGTAAGTTTTGTCTTCCGACCTTTTGAAAGAGTGGCCTTGAGGAGAGCATTCTTCTTCAGACCCTCCTGGTACTTTCCTCGCATGTCTAGAAGTAGCCTTTGTGCAAGTTCGAGTGCCTATTAGAGATGATTGATCAGCTACTGTCGTTTAATTCATTCACAAAATAAAGACTTGCCTTACAAAGATCTTTAGCTGACACATTGAGAGGAGGTGCTGCAGTTACAGCATGAACATGCAGTAAATCTGAATCATCATTGGACTGATCACTGTCAGAATCTGTCGAGTCAGTGCCAGAGCTGCTATCTATGTTCTCAATATCTTGAGTGAAGTCTTCGCCTTGGGCTTGCTGAGGCATGGTGGTTTGGACTCAGAGAATGTAGCAAAGAGCAAGCTGGAGACATTGTGATCAGTTGCGCACACTTTAAATCAGTGTTGTTTGGGTAGCGTCAGACCCTGTGGATGTAATAAGGTGGAAGGATAACATGTACCCTTATCAGAAACATAATATAACCATTGTGTATCCACTTGGAAGTGAAATTAATGAACAGTTGACCTCATGCTTCCAAGATCCCTGAGCAGCAGAAGAGAATAATAAAAATGGTAGATGTGTAGAGTACATACCTCTGATGTAAATAACCTTGGATGCAAGCATGACAGCAGATGCGAAGAAATAGTGACCCAAAGATCCCCAAGTGGTGAGAAAGGGTGCATTCAATGGACAAGATTGGTGAAAGTGGTGGAGGAGTGGTGTTTTATGTGGGGAAGGGGTATGCAATGAAATGCGGGAGTTTGACTTGGGAGTCAGATGAGGATGGGAGGGTACCCTGGACAAGCAAATAGGTTTGTTGTGAGCCAGGTGCACAACCTATTAGGCATATGCGATGAAATGGGAGTACTTACTTGGGGATGGGGGGTACTCTAGACAAGTGGGTGTAGAACTGGCACATATAAGGGCGGACATGGAGAGGTGATGACCCAAAGATCCCTGAGTGGCGGGAGCAGTGAAAGTGATGGAGTGCAGAGAAGGGGCATAATATGCAATGAAATGTGGGAGCTTGACTTGGGAGTGGTGGGAGCACCAAAAGTGCAGAGAAGGGGTATCATATGTGATGAAATGCGGGAGCTTGACTTGGGAGTGGTGGGAGCAGCGAAAGTGTGGAGAAGGGGTATCATATGCAATGAAATGCAGGAGCTTCACTTGGGAGTTGTATGAGGATGGAGGGTGCCCTGGACAAGCAAATAGGTGTGTTATGAGCCAAGTGCACAACCAGGGCATATGCAATGAAACAAGGGTGCTTACTTGAGTATGTGGGTTTGGACAAGTAGCCTGTATCCAATCCTCCAGGATTTGTTTGAGTAAGTGTCGTCACAGATGACCTTCAATGCAAGCATGAAGCAGACAGCAGAGATAGTAACCTGAAGATCCCCAAGTGGTGAGAAAGTGTGTGTTTGATTGCTGGAGAAGGACTCGTGCTGCAACAAAAGTGACAGACGAGTATGAGGAATGCTCAGGGCATTCTGAAAGGAAGAAGGATAAGCTGGTATGATTGAGCTGTGAACTGCAGGAAGTGGAGGAGGACAAGGGTGGTAAAATACCTGCATATGAGAATGTCTTCATCCTGTACTGGAGGAGGGAATGATAAGCTAAATAAGGTTCCTTCGGACACGAAGAGACATGTCAGTATCCACGTAGCCGACAAGAAAATAATCTCCATGGTTGTCAAAATCTGGGACAAGTAAAGCCCCGCAAATAATTGAATGAAGAGTGATAAATTCAGGTGAAGCTGTGGGCCATGCACATAGATGAGTTAGTCACAGGTCTCAATCTAGGAGGTGCCAACGTGGTGAAGCATCCATGGGAAGAACCAAAGTGAGATCTAAGGTGTGCTCATGAACAGTATGCTTGAACATGAACAATAACTTGATGAAGATATTTTTATCGTTGCCATCCTTGTCCTGGGTGTGGATTAGAGTGGAGTTGCGATGCTCGTGACCATGAAAACTTGGACTGCATTGCAGATACAGTGACTCAAAAAAGTAATGCACAACATCATTTTCAATGTATCTCCACAAAAACATGATACTTTTCTATAATGTAAATTGTGAGCTGTAGACTAGAGTGTCCTATACAAGGGCCTGAAAGCAATAAAATAAAATATTAAAAACTGCTTTCAGTAGAGGCAGAATACTAAATACGCAACTTTTCAACTTCTCCTGGAATTGATTTTTTGTCTTCTAACCCTACCCAGTTTATATGGCATGGTATTCTGAGTAGAATATCACTTTAAATTGAAGGAAATGTTGTGTTTTGGTGGAGATATTGTGTCTGTAAAAAAGGGCTACATGCAAAATTTGGCAGTGTTTATGCTCAAATTTCACTTGGAAACCCTTTTTATAAAGGCTATATCTCCACAAAGACTCAATATTTTCCTTCAATTCAAAGTGATATTCTACTCAGAATACCATGCCATATAAACTGGGTAGGGTTAGAAGACAAAAAATCAATTCCAGGAGAAGTTGAAAAGTTGCGTATTTAGTATTCTGCCTCTACTGAAAGCAGTTTTTAATATTTTATTTTATTGCTTTCAGGCCCTTGTATAGGACACTCTAGTCTACAGTTCACAATTTACATTATAGAAAAGTATCATGTTTTTGTGGAGATACATTGAAAATGATGTTGTGCATTACTTTTTTGAGTCACTGTAGTCAGTGGCCAACTTCCAGGTAGTAGTAGACTCGTAGTGGACTTTGAGGTAGTGATGTTCATGAACCTTTTGAAAAAGTGTCAGAGATTCAATAAATGCTTCAGAGTGAAGGAAACTCACCTAGTCTTGTAGTGAAATTTTCAACCACTTTATTCCATCTGGTAATGGTATGTGGTGGGAGGGCAGGAAGTGATTCAGAAATGTCGCAAGCTTCTTCCTGAACTGGTCAAAGGCACAATTTGGCCTGTTGTCTTCCTCCACTTGCACTAGGCTGGTAAGATTCCTAAGGGGTGAACCAATATGCAGATGGCTTCAAATGGCTTGTCGTTGTCGTCCTCTTCTTCGAGTTCTTCCTGTGAGAGTGTGAGTTTATGATGTTCCTCATCAAGAAACACAATATGGCTGTGAATGATTTCAGCAACAAAGCTCTTATGATTGAGTTCAAGTATCTATGGTATATGCGAAGTTGAAGTTATTGATGGGAAGCAAACTTCTTCCAGAGTTGGTGATGACATACCTGATTAGTAATATCCTTACAATTGGTCTGCCGTAGATACCAACACTTGATTGGTCCATGCTACTTCTTGTTTGGTCAGGTACTGAAGTTGCGGGCAGCACCTTTCACGATGATGTCATCAAAGATGTGCTTTGAGGCATGCATCTTGGGAAAGTTCCAATTCTTCGTCACATCTGGATCGGTCTCGTTGATAATTGCCATGTACTCCTATATCATGTTTGAATAGATACTATTGTCAGTATACTACATTGATGTGAAACACAGAATCAACATAACATACTTCTAAATGCATCTGAAACTTCAGAACCTCAGCTTTTCCTGCTTCAATTGTGCTTGTTGTGTGCACATCAAGTGACACATACATGTCGATATGGAGGTAGCTAGCTATGCACCATAGAAGCGCATAGCCAGCTTTGTCATCTGTGCACGTCAGTACATTCTGGGCAGTATATAAGATTTGCTATCTGAATCAAATATGAGTAGCCCATCAATGAATATCTAGCTGTCAAATCAACATGCCATACCTTGGAAATGTCCCGAAGTTTGTTACCATCACTGTAGGTAATGTTAGTAACTTGATCAAAATGATTCAAATTGTGCCAGTGTGTGAAGACAGCAAACCTGTGGGCAATTAAAGAGGGTTTAATTAGTCTGATTCAGATAGTAAGCATATTAGATAAATCAACTCACTGGTCATCAATCTTCTTCCCCACACTGCATCCCAGAGCTGCCACATGTCGTTTGAGCTTGCCAAATAAATGTTTCCCCCATTCCCCCATATGATACACGTGGAGGTGGTCCTGCAAAATCATTTCATGAGGGTTGGAATTTGGGATCTGTCAGAAGACATTCTATAAGGAAAAAGTCAGATTCAATCAATGCTTATAGGATATAATGGGCACCAACCATAACTGGCCGTAGGCCCCGTTTTTTTAATGCCTCTTCTCCAGCTGTTTTGTTCCTATTCCACAGTTCTATGCAAGCTTGTGCATCTTCAGGTGATTGAATTGGGTAAGTAGAGGCATTGTCATAGAGCTTATCCGATGGGACAAGGCAGATAGGACAGGGGCAATGACAATTCGTCCCCCGTATCAGCACCATGACACATCTAGTATTGACCGATCAGAAAATTGTCAACATTAGTAGACAATGTACTGTTTTTCATAGTCAGCAGATAAGAGCAAAATGAACATATACAACCACCTAACAATACCATCATAACAGAGATATGCATACCCTGTCTTGGTGTAGAGTATTATGGTTTCGAGTAGCTTGAGAAACCCCTCGTGCCATACAACTTGTTTGAGGTTCACGTACTTCAGTTTGCCATCCTCTTTGGAATCTTCAGGAACCTATGCATGGGCACATTCTCTGTGCGATCCTAGAGTGGGTCTGACATGATATGTGAACTAGTATTAGTTTGTCCCTTGAGAAGATGCTTTCTCTTTTGACATGCCTCTGATGGTTGTGTGATAAGAGCTGATATTAGTCTGCTCGTCAATATGAGGATAATTCACAACATACCTTTCTTTCTAATTTGCTCCTCCACCGCCTGTGCTGCGAATGCTGCAAAGTCATCATCATCCTTCTTCTCTTGTCTCCTCAAATAGCTGTGTTTGTGAGACCATATGCCACGGGATGAGTATGGCTTGTTGCGGTATTGGCAGTGGGTCTGGTTGTTGGATTCAGACGTTGAGGGTAGTGCATACTTGCGTCCTCCATTTGCACTTCTGTTTGGCACCATACAGGAATATTACAGGGAGAATATGAGACAGAAAGGCCCAATGATGTGGGAGGAGGCATTACTGAGTAGAGAGGCAACAATAACAAGTCAGAACTCAGTTTGAATTCATTGATGTGTGCCTGCTTGGAAGCAACTTGGAAGTGCCAAAAATATACTATAGTCCTTGTAAGCGACAACACTGATGAGGTGATTCCTTGCAAGGACCTTAAAATAAGTCGCACCCCCTGGGAATACGGATGCAATATAGTTGTCAGACACCTAAATAATGTCCCAATATGGAACACTTGCAAGGCACCCCTGGAGATTTCCAACATCATTGAATGGCAGTCCACACTATATCCACCAATGAGCCCATGGCTGGCAGAGTGCTGTTGTTAGAGACTGGACATAAAACAAAGGGAGCAAATGCAGAATGAATCTAGGGGGCTTGGCTTCAGCTTGTGTGCTGCACCCCTTACCTGAGTATGTGCCCTTAATTTACAGAGTTGAAGTCTGGCAAAGTCCAGCAGCTCTAGAGGAGCCAGAAAAGGAAGCATAGGACTAAGTCTGTTGGACTTCTGGAGTGTGAAGGAAAAACTGGAGTCCAGACTCCAAAGAGCCAGATCCCAGATGGAGGTAGTAAAAGGGTGGGTATAAACAGAGGTAGGACTACACTAGATGAAGTCCAGGGTAGAAAGAGACAGAGTAAGACTACCTGAAGGTAGAGCTAGAGGGATGACCCTTAGGTTTAGAACCCAGGGGCCTGGAGTGGGGATAGAGGAGTAATAATGGAGTTTGCTTTTGGACAGAGCCTAATGCAGGCAAGGAATGGAGGTTGGTCACCCTATAGCAGAGTTGGAGGAATAGTCATTAAGGGAGCTTCCCTGAAGACTTCTCATAAGAGGGAGTGGAACATAAGTCCTAATCCTAGTGTTTACTGAGGACAGGTGAAAAGACAGAGGAAGGACTGTGGGGCTTTGAGGCTGTAGGAGCAATAGGGTACAATAATATTTAGACTGAGGAGTTACTGAGTGTTACAGGAGGTTTATATACTGTAGGTAGCAAGTATCATAATGAGTAAGTAAAGTCTGAAGCTAGGAGCGGAGCATATGGAGGAGTATGGGGCTATGTATGTAGCATATGGAAGATTAGACTATCAAACAGAATGGAGCAAATAAATGAACTTGGATATGAATGGGGAATGGATTAGATGAGTAAGGTGGAAATATACATAACTGATAACCAGAGAGACAGGAGGCTTCTACAATGGGAAATGAATGGACTTTGTAATTATTTTGACTATGCATGCCAAAGGTGCACAGGAGTAGGACTGACCAAAAAGAGCTTGGCTTCAGCTTGTGTGCTGCGCCCCTTGCCCAAGTGAGTGCCCTTAATTTCATACTGACTAGAACAGAAGTCCAGGGTGTTCCAGAGCAAGTCTGGGTTGAATGGCAGACTTGTCCAGCAGACATCCAGAGTAGGGATTGTGAAGGAGAAACTGGAGTCAAGACTACCATTGGTAGAGCCTTGAGATGATGGAGGTATTACACAGAGAACAGAGGTATGGCTACTCGCAGACAAAGTCCACAGTAGAAGAGGAATGGGGGGTAGACTACCCAGAGGTAGAGGGAGGTGTAGTTCCGAGATATAAGTCTGGGAGCTTGGAGGGGAAGGGCTATAGGTATTCAACCGGAGGTAATGACTGTGGGTAGTGAAAGTCCTATCCAGATGGAGTCTGGTGTGGGAGAAATCGTAGAAACTTGCTATAGTGATAGCACATCAATCCTGGTTGGTGTGAAATTAGTAGTTGACCTAAAGGGATAGCTCTGAGAGCAGTTTCTCCTGTAGTAAGAGCGAAGGGACTAAATGCAGTTGGGAGTGAGATCTATGTGATACCCACTGATGGAGATGCAAAGATGCAAGAAGACACGATGCAGATGCGAGTGAGTGTGGTGTGGGTGCGGAGTAAAGAGTGCAGATATAACTAGGTGGGAGCCAGGTATACAAATCCAAGTACCAGGTATTGAGTGACAGGTATGATGGGTAAAACAGGTATGGGTACCAGGTATGCGGAATGCAAATGTGAAGTGCACCAGGAGCTGTTCCAGGACTTGCGACAAGGTCTCTAGGTATAAACTAGCAAGGGTTGGACGTTTAATGTGGGGCTCACGCGTGATGATGAGAACAGCAATCAAATTGTGCAAGGATTAGAATGTAGTAACTAAGGCTAGTAACTCCTGCAACACCGACTCAGAGGAAGGGAATGTAGAAAAGTAATGAGATATGAGTCCTGAGTCAGTATATAAGTGAGTGCATACAAATCTGGGATGATATAGGTGATCACATATGTACAAGCGAGCCCGAACAATGTAACATGTACTAGCACTAAGTCTGCCTCATGTATGGGAAAAGTATGTAAAATAGGCTGCAAATGATCAATGGGTGACAAGGAGAGACTATTAACGCACCAGTGGGGTTGGATGGACATGGACAGGACATGGGAGGACAATGCGAGGGACCAGTACAATATGTGAAGTGATGTGGACTGTAACTCTGTATGTGGAGCCACCACAAGGATGCGCAAAGGTGCATAACTGACCACAACTATCCAGAACTGTTCACAGCTCCTTGGAATGACTTCAGATTGTGAGTGTCAATATTGTCTAGCATGGAGAAATGATGCTCTGTAAGGCTGCAGGTAGGATGTTCATGACACCAGCACCAAAGTTGAGTGGAACATTTTCCATGATGCCCAGCATAGTGTCTTTTGATGTGTTGACTGATTCCATTATCATCTTCTGATCAGAGTGCAGACCAACACCTAGTGTTGTCCATATCCTTTTTGGCATGACAACAACTTCTGTACCTGTGTTGAGGATGCAGGTAAGTACCCGCTTGCCAAATGTTGTAGTGTGTATGCAACACAGAGGCTCATGGTGGACTGCAATGACTTTGCTGTCATCATTATGTGGAACACAGTTGTCATAGTCACTCAACCATGTGTCAACTTCTGGTTGACCCAAGAGTTCACTGACTGATACTGTGCCTATAGTGACGTATTTGTTGGTTGTCTGCTTACAGATTGCCTTGTGCATATCTGGGGATATTGCAAGAAGGTCACAGATTGCAATGCCAAAGTTGGAGTTGAGAAGATTCCTGAGGACATGCTTTTTGGTGCCTGAATCTTTGAGTGGGAATAAATACCTAAAATGATTGGATGAGGATGAAGCAGTTGTGTTAGTGGATGATGGGTTTGATTGAGAATATCCTGATGATGGTGGCATTACTTCCTTTGGTTGGCTTGTGCTCCCTGAAGGCATGATGTTAGACTTATTGGTATCTGGTGCTTTACCCTTTGATGAGGAAGCTTGTACTGTGGGAGACATGATCTCTTTTGCATCAGAGGCTTGTTTGGACACAGGTCTGGGTTGCATACACCAGCTGCTAGAAATATTAATGCCATCAAAACAGATGCTCTTGCCTTTCATGTTGGATTTACCACTTCCTTTCTTCTGAGCTCTCTTCACTGTTGCATATGTGAGTGCCTGAGCCATATGCCAGATTTCACAGTCATCCTCATCCAATTGGGACTCAGAGTCAACTACCATGTGCATATATGCAGATGAATCAATGCCCACAACATTCTCAATATCTGGGCCCATTGTGAGAAAGGAATTGGTAGTGCAGCCTATAGTGATAGACAGCCGATCTGAATGAGTATGAGTATAATGAATTGACCCAAAGGGATTGCTACTGAGAGCAGTTCCTTGAATATAATATATGAAGGAAACAAACCAATGGAGTTATGATCTGTGTGGTGTCATGCACCAAATGTGTTTGGTAGTGAGAACATGGTTTTTATTGATTTATATCTTCATTTCCCATATCATTCCTTACACACCATTTTTTTTATTTCCCTTCCTTTCCCTTGATTTTTTCGATTTTCAAGTGATTTTCAACAGTATTACAGCATCCTGCATTCAACAAGGTTGATTCACCTTTCCCCCATTCACACACTTCCAATGCTCTCCCATCTTCACCCACTACTCTCCCAGACAACCTCAGCATCAGCCAGACCATGCCACATTGTACCAATACATCAAAAACCACATCTTTATTCATCCTCTCCTCATCTCCCTACCATTTCCAATCCTCTTCAGTGGCTTATATTCATCAAACCATTCAAACCATTATCCACTTGCACCTCACCTCCATGATCACTGTGGACGCCACACAGATGGCCAATCCCTTTTTCATGCTGGGGAAGCATCTTACAGACTGTATATATCCCATGATCCCTGCATGTCGACATTCTGCACCAACAACCACATGGCATCTCTGCAGCAGAGCATTTGGATCATCACATCATCATGGCATCATAGCATCATCACTTCATTCCATTCTCCACTGCCCATATGCTGCATCATTGCTGCGTCACAGCTCTTGCATCATCACTGCACAGCACTTTGTCATGCTTGCATAGCAATTGGTCATGGTGACTCAGATCATGAGTCATGGTTTGTAATGGTCACAGCCCTACTTTTTCATTGCTTTTTCATTCCCTGACTCATTCTTTGTCCTTATGACTCATTCTCCATTCTTATGATTCATTCTGCATAGGATTTGTTCTATTTTTCGAAATTACTCAGTAATTGCCTCTGAAGCGCAGCACATTCATTCCATTCCCCCCTTTCATTGCCCTCCTCACTGCCTTACTCATTGCCTGGAGTGTTGCTTTGTATACACAGATGTATGCAGGTACTCTACTCTATATAAACCCCTGTACTTTAGCTACAGAGAATCAACTTCTCCAGTTCATCATTTTATGTCCAGTTCCCTCTGAAGCCTCAGTTGGCTTCACATTTTTCATCCCTCCATGTCATCTTGGACCTTGTTCACCACTTTGGTCACCCCATCTTGGGTACCTCTTAGGTTGTATTATGTCTACAGAAGTAAAGGCCTAAGAGGTGCTTTTCGGAAGGTCCGGCCCATGTTCTGTGATATTTCCCTGTATGTATAGGGACCAAAATGTGATTTACTGGGGATGGTCCAAGGATCATTATAAAAATTGTGTGGGAAATACCACAAGATAGCTTTGGACCACAAACAGATTGGGATTTCCCACAGCATAGGGGTGTCAGGGGTCCTACTATAACCAAATTTTCACAATAATTTTTCGAAAATTACAGGGGGTACAGGTGCAGGTAGAGCTCACAGTACCCATGGGTTTACCCATGCTAATGCATAAGCTGAGATGAGAAGATGCTGGAGGTGAAAAGGCAGGATCTCCCATCTCACAAGATGCTGGAATCACAGTTTCCCCTGAGTGTATGGGTATGGGTGGTACCCATGGATTTACCTGTGCTAATACGTAAGCTGAGATAAGAAGATGCTAGAATCACTGTACCAGGAGGGTCAAGACCAGCTCCCTCACAAGACGCTGGAATCACAGTTTCCCTTGAGTAATATGGAAGTATTATGAGTACATGTACAGGTAGAGCTTACATACACTGGTGGGTGAAAGACCTGTATGCATTGGTGGGAAGGACAAGATCTTGAGGGGAAAGACCATGGGTATTTTCTATCCTAAGTGGGAAGGACCAGATTATAAGGGGAAGGACCATAGATACTTTCTATCCTAAGTGGGAAAGACCGCATCATATGGGGAAAGACCATTGGTACTTTCTAGCCTATGTGGGAAGGACCAGATCGTATGGGGAAAGACCATGTGGTACTTTCTATCCTAAGCGGGAAGGACCAGATCATAAGGGGAAAGACCAGATCATAAGGAGAAGGACCATGGGTACTTTCTATCCTATCTGGGAAAGACCACATTGTATGGGGAAAGACCATTGGTACTTTCTAGTTATAGAGAAAGACTAATGTGTTGTGGGGATGGTGGTCAACATATATCAAATTAACTAAGGAACATTTATATGTAATACTATCTGGTAGGACATCTTGTAGGGGATGATGGCATAAAATCATCTTCAATGTCGTCTAAGTCATCATCAGGGTCTATATCATACCTATACTTGTCCACCAATGCAATATCTTCAATCACATCCATCAATTCATCATTGCCAATCTCACCATAATCCGAATCTCCCTTGTCATCCTCTCCCACAGGTCCTACACTCTGGTCATCCTCGTCCCGAAAAGAAGGCTGCACCTGTTCATGGGTAGCATGAAGCAAGACTTCATCTGAAGGACCCCACCTGTCCACTGACCAGGCACATGGAACACACTGAACTTTTCTTCTCCAAGCAACACAGATGTTGACAAGCTCATCTGTGCGCGATGCAAGGTGGAAAGCTAAAACGATGTCCGATCCTACAACATGAATTAAGAACAGACATGACATAGGGTCACAATCACGCACCTGCATTCGTCAAGGCACCCTGTATACCCTCCCACTCCGTCAACATCCACTCCTGCATAACAGACTGCTCGTGCA
>JABBWA010000317.1:0-54026 GCA_016628065.1 Suillus lakei | reverse complement strand
AGTTTTGCGAGTATGCGTTGAAGTTTGATTTTAAAGGCTGCTGGCGTTGTCCCGAAGTCTTTTACCTCGAATCTGCTGGAAGGCCGTACTTTGTCTGTGCAAGATGATCATGTTGTGAAATGGTCTGCTGCACCTATATACGGCGGTGGTTCCGACACGGTTGGTCCCTCCCTATATATTTTCATTCATCATCCTCTGAGAGTACTACACTTCTTTCCTCAGACTTTCTACAATCTGCTCGTTCTTCCTGGTTATGACACTATCCCTTATGTGCAGAAGAAGGCTCAGGCTGAAATCGACGTTGTTATCGGTCTTGGGCGTCTCTCCTCCAAGTTTTCTCTCCTACACTGAGGAGAGCTCTCGGAGTCTATCACGACCCAAATGCCTGCCGCCCCACCCTCCGATCCAATCCTGACCTCTCCTCTAAAGTCTGTTACGAAGCACTCTCTTATCACGTATCTATAGATACTCAGAAACGGTGAAACTTCTACTCTGATTTATTATGAACACGTTCTAAATCTCATCCCTAGGCATCGCAAACAACCGAACATGGAACCCCAAGTTGGTCCTGATAATGTACCACGCGGTTGTAGGCCTTTGCAGGCCTAATTGCTGTCTCCATGTCACTTGAAGGCAATTGAATGTGGATATCCATTGATCACCGCACCGATCAAACGTTATCCTACCTTCTTGCCACGACCCGTGCCACATTCGAATTATTCCCATGATAATGTCTAGTAATTAATAACCAGTAATTTCCAGCATCCACAGAACCAGAGCATATTGGAGGACTAAAAAGGAACAATAACTCTGCTATTGACTAGTACCGGGTCACAACTTGTGGTTCTTCGCACAATGCGGCTCCACTACTGTGAATGACGCCACAATTCATGAGGCGAGTATTAAAGGCTTCAGACCAGCTTCGCCTCTTACTCGCCCGTCATGGAGCCTCCTACTCGAATCACATTTAGATTTAGCGACCTTCCAGCTGAACTCTTCCTCCTGGTCCTCACCTATGCCGCACAACCAACTTTTGCTCAATCAGCCACTTACGTTATCCAAACCCATACTCATCGGCCCTTTCACTATCTCGCGTCTCCAGTTTTCAGGCGTGCTGTACTGCCCCAAATTTTGCAATACAGTATACCACAGAATTCACCACGTAACGACTTTCGTACAACCTCGTATTCAGAAAACATACGTTGAGCAAAAACAGCATCATCTCTCTCTTGATTACGCATCTCGCGTGCACAGGATGTGGATTGGAGTTTTTTTCGGTGGTCTCTCCAAGCCCCCAAATCCTCCCGCATTCATCAGAGGCTTTACCCTTGCTGAGGCTGATACCGGATTCAGGGTTAGATTATAGCCTGTTGGCTCCCGCGCTACTCGCGGCACAATCCCTCGCGGTCTACTCTAGGAGTCTGGGTGTCCTTTTGGGTTGCCTCAAACATGTGTGGAACTCTGATGTCGATTTGAGTATCGACGAAAAAAAATTCCCCGCCTCCTTGGAGGACGAAAAGTTTGACGCTATCGGGTTGTCATGAAAGTCGATGGTGGCCCTTCATGGGGACTGTTCATTGATATACTTTCTTGGCTTCCATCCACACTTCAGCCTCACTCACTCTCACATCCCACACATTCTGTCCGCACGCCCAGGGCAACCGTTTTGGTGAAGTTAAATCTCAAGATTCTAGAGCCTACATGATACCTTTGTGGTTGCGCGGGCTCCTTTCAAGGAGCTGCAGCATTCTCGCGACAGCCATTCCGCACACACAAAATCCGGTCGTTGAATGTGTATTTGTCGTGGAGCTGGTCACGTTCCCTGCTTCCCTCTGCCAGACCCTTGAACACGCCAGGAAATAAAGGCACATATTGAGACTGGGGCGGGATCTATTCCATCATTCCTCTACAGGTGTTATTTTCTCGCCAGTTGTGTATACTTTGTCTGGATCGCGATAAGCTTTGGGCATGTGGATGCGAGGGCCCACAGGCACGGGTGTCAGACTGATCGGTGATCATTATTGTATATATGTATTCGTTCGCAATCGGTTGTCTTACTTACCTTACACAAGTTGGACATGGTCAAAACATTTGTTACTTTTATAACTAGGGGCTGGCGTCAAATCACAATTTGTTCATGATTTATTATTTATTGCGACCAGAACGACCCACTGTTGAATCAACTCGCACTTGGTGACGGGCACTCGTAACGGAGGGTTGCAACGAAGGCGAGAAGCATTCACCCCAGAAGGCCCTCGCCGACCCCCACAATATAACTTTCCAGAAATGATTTTGGATTTTCTAAAACAAGCCCCGGCGAAACCAGTGTCAACAGATTTCGACCATACCGTGTTCGGGAATGTTTCGCACTTCACCACACACCTTAATTGTTCAGCCCGATGTGTAGTGTGCCCCAGAAGTCACTATTGGTGTAAGGTTGGTAAATAAGCAACCGGGACACGGAACTGACGTCGGTACATTCACAGATATGGAGTCTAATGGAAGATAAAGGCTGATGCGACGGATTGAATCCTGAGCATGAAGGATATACAGGGCCGCACATCTTCAGTTGCGCAGCTCATCGCGGACACCCACTTAAGGCGCTTCTGGAAGAATACAGTCCTATTTTTTTTGCCTCTGACGGCAAGCGGTATTGAAGATACTAATAAGCTGCTCCTTGGGTTTGTTAGCAAGATGCTGCAATGGCTCCCGGATAAAAGGAGTACCGCAAAGGGGTTGCTCGAAGACCCTTGGTTTGAACGGTTCGTTGATTACTACCTTTCACGTCGGAAGGTGTTGTCGCGCCGAGTGGTAGTTCAACCCGTCCTCATCATCCCCCCCTCCTCGACGCAATAATAATATTTCGAGTCGTGCGTATGAGCAAGTGGGCTCGATTCTTGCAGCAAGCCCATGAACGACCCTCGTCCGTGCAATCACAACGAAATACGCTGACTTTGAAGACCTACCAGTCGTGAAGCCACTGTCCAAGTTTCTCCACCTGGCCTTTATTGCCGCAGATCTCCTTTAACGACTGAGGAGCGTATCTCGTTGTCCACAGCTGGTTTGAGACGTCGGTTTTGGAACTGTAGTAAGAATTAGCGAATGCGCCGAGTGAAAAATGAGTGCATACTAACCTGCCAGATTTATCGGCGTCCTTTGATGCTTGTTTCTCCCTCCTCGCTCGAGCTCCTTCGCAGCCTGTTTGATCGTTTCCTGGTCCTTTGCCATCTTCTTCTTGGTTTTCTCGTCTAGCTCCCCACCACCAGGTCCTTCGTGAGTGGCGATGAGATTAAGGAACTTGTCTTCAGAAAGTGTCTTGAGTTGGTGCTTTTTGATTGCGTTGAGCTTCGAAGGACCGACGACGTCACCCAGGACAACAAACGGTGTCTTTGATGAAGGTTGGCCTACGACACGCCTATGAAATCATGAAACGTCACAGATATTGTAGGTGTAAAGATAACTCACCCCTAAACCGCTTCGTCTAGGTCTGTTGCTTCATCTCTAGAAGAAGCTGTGGCTAAGTTCGCCAGTGAAGACTAAGGGTAGCCCTCGAGCAGTTAGGTGACTTGGCGTCCTCAGGGACCTGTTTCGAACCAGGAGCGGACGGTCCAGTAAGCCTTGAGATCGTAAGTGCGGACGCAACTGGCCTTTGGGATGGCAGCGCAACTTTCGAGGTCGAAGCCAATGCAACTACTTTGGTGCGGATTTCGCAGCGACAGCTTTGGCGGCGGCGACGCGACCGATATCATTCGATGTTGACTGTTCAAGCTTACTAAGCTACTGCAAAAGGAATCACACTACATTGTCATCAAAACAGTAAACAGTGAACACTTGTGCAACAGTCCTTGGTTGAAACGTTGAAGCCCGTCCACCAACTATGGTTCGAATTATCATCAAAGGAGGCAAGTACACTATCCACTCTTTTTGACGTGTGTTAATTTCAACGTTGTATTCAGGTGTTTGGAAGGTAAATCCCAGCTTCAGTTTGAGTTTCTCTTGAATCCGAATCTGACACACTCATCCAGAACACGGAGGACGAAGTCCTCAAGGCTGCGATAGCCAAATACGGGAAGAATCAATGGTGAGTTGTCAATTGTTGATTGCTCTGTTCTGGAACTGAGCATCACCAGGGCGCGTATATCGTCGTTGCTGGTCCGGAAGACACCCAAACAATGTAAAGCGCGGTGGTACGAGTGGCTAGATCCGTCTATCAAGAAGACGGAATGGTCAAAGGTGTGTGTCGCAGACCCCTGTTTTGGTGCTGAAACCTATAATGTGCTACCCAGACCGAGGATGAAAAGTTGATGCATCTCGCAAAAATCATGCCCACACAATGGCGAACAATAGCCCCCGCAGTCGGTCGTACAGCTACGCAGTGTCTTGAGCGATATCAGAAGCTATTGGACGAGGCTGAGGCGAAGGAAAATGAGGAGTTGGGGCTGACGGGACCAGAGGGAGAGTCGGCGCCGAGTGCAGACGACATCAGGCGTCTGCGGCCAGGAGAGATTGACCCCGACCCTGAAACCAAGCCTGCACGTCCCGATCCTATTGACATGGACGAAGATGGTGCGTTTCCTGCGGCTCAGGAGGCGGGTTGTTTTGCTGATTCTGCACATAGAGAAGGAAATGTTATCCGAAGCTCGTGCTCGTCTCGCAAATACGCAGGGCAAGAAAGCTAAGCGGAAGGCTCGTGAACGCCAGCTCGAAGAAGCGAGACGACTTGCAGTCTTACAAAAAAAGCGTGAGCTGAAGGCTGCTGGAATCATGTGCGTCGATCCATTTCCTTTGTCTGATGACCTTCCTCATGTGATATGTTCTAGTATGCGACATAAAACGAAAAATAAGGGTATGGACTACAATGCTGACATTCCCTTTGAAAAGAAGCCGGCAGCGGGCTTCTACGACACGTCGGAAGAACAGGCGCGCATTACCTCTGCGCCAGTCGGCCAATCTCTGCGCCGTCTGGAAAATAAACGCAAACCTGATGAAGAGGAAGCTGAACGGAGGAAGCGACAACGTCGCACAGCAGAGGCTAAGGGCGAGAACGATGGCCACCAAACGAAATTCATTGCCGCTCGTGATGCGCAGATACAGAAGCTGAAAGAAGCTGAGAGCATTGGCCGGCGACGGAAACTTGTGTTGCCCAACGCGCAGGTTGGGGAGGCGGAGCTAGAAGACATTGTCAAGATCGGCCAAACAGGGGAGAATGCCAAGGCATTGGTCGGTGGCGGAAGTGAGGCAACTGCGAAGCTGCTGAGTGACTACGAGGGTCTAGAGGGCGCAAGGATGGCACGAACACCTCGTACTGCACCCCAACGTGAGTCTTCTTTAATACTCACTTTCATTGCGGCGACTGAACTCTATCATAGAGGATAATGTCATGTTGGAAGCGCGCAATTTACGGAACATGACCATGGCTCAGACACCTCTGTTGGGAGATGAGAACACCCCCCTTCATGTCGGGCCAGGGGGAGGAACTGGTTTCGAAAGTGCAACCCCTCGGCATCAAGTTGCTTTCACCCCAAATCCTCTCGCAACTCCTATGCATGGCGGTCCAGGTGACGTTTCTGCAACGCCGCGAGATGGTGCATCATGGGGCGCAACCCCATTGCGGACGCCTATGCGCGATACCCTCAGCATCAATCCTGCTACGGGCATGCCAGTTGGCGAAACACCACGCGACCTCCGACTACGTGCCGACTCCGCCAAGCGTGCTTTGAAGGCCGGATTTATGAGTCTTCCCAAGCCTGAAAACAACTTCGAACTTTTAGTTCCCGAAGATGAAGATGAAGATGTTGACACAACGGGTCCAATGTCAGAGGAAGATGCTGCTGAACGGGATGCACGCTTGAAGCGAATACGCGAAGAGGAAAATAGAAAAGCTTTAGCAAGACGAACACAGGTTGTTACCCGTGGTCTTCCTCGTCCTGCGCGGGTTGACGTGGAGCAGCTGATGGGAGACTTGAACCTTGGGGAAGAAGATGATGACATGGCTGAGGTCAGAAGACTCCTCAATGCGGAGATTGCGGATCTCCTACTGCACGACTCGATAGCGCATCCTCTCCCTGGCACGAATATTCCTGGTGGCACGCCATCAACTTATCAGATACCGCCAGATGATGACCTCGCTGCTGCTAAGGCTCATATCCATCTTGAACTTGCCTCGTCAATAGGCTTCCCTGATGCCAATGAAGCCCAAGTCAAGGAGGGACTGGCAACACTGTCGAGCAGCGAAGAGATTGACGAGAGTGCGTCTTGGGCAAGTATCCGTCAACAGCTTGCTTTCGATACCGCCTCGAGAACATGGGTAGAACCCAGCAGCCTATCCGCGGAAGCCAGAATAGCCGGTTATACCACACTGCTCGAGGAGAGTCGTGGGGAGATGTCGAAAGAGGCCAGCAAAGCCACCAAGGCCGAGAAGAAGCTCGACATCACCCTCGGTGGATATCAAGCACGTTCAAAAGCTCTTTCAAAACGCGTTACTGAAGCTTTCGATGAGCTCGTGAGGACGAAAGTGGACTACGAGAGCTTCGCTCGACTCAGCGTCAACGAAGCTGCAACTGGACCACGGAGATTGGAGGCGCTGAATGAGGAGGTGGACGTCCTATCACGGAGAGAGCGGCTACTGCAGGAGCGGTATGCAGAGCTTGACCGCGAGCGTCGGGATGCAGAATCGAGGGTTGCTGCACTGGAGGAGAAAATCATGGCGGAGGCAGAAGCGCTCAATGAAGTAGCTCTCGCTGAGATGGAAGCAAGCGGATAATTCATTCTTGAGTGTTTTTATGCAACTATGTATCATTCTGCCTTTACACTAGTATAGCGACTCATCCCATTTTCTTTTGAGAGTTATGAATATTCATAGTGTTGTCGTTGGCTAATCTTCGCGTTCTTGACACGGAATGTCACGTCACCGTGGCTTGTCACACATTCGATGATCCCCTATGATGAGCATACGATCGAGACTAATTTCTACAGATGCGGCACTCAAACTTTGCTCTTTCACCTGCAGCAACAGTTGTGTGTATAAGATCTACCATTATTGATTTCTGCCTTTAACCAGGGACTATACTGAGCTTTATATATCTTGCCAGGCAAGATTCTGAACCCAACCAGTCGTGCAGGCTCTACTATTTGCCCGCTTTTCTAGAGCCATCGCTCCTCGGTCTAGAAAGATCCGTCCTTCTCTGTACTTGACGTCTCATCACCTCGCGCGAACTTTGCCATATTCTTCCTTAACACACATGCCCCCGGCTTATCCTGAAACCACCGCTGAGTCGGTCACACGGGAGACCGTGGAAGAGACCGTTGCAGTGCTACAGCCTGGGCGGACTCTTAGACCAAGAGTTGCGAAGACGCCGAAGATGGTACCATCTGCGACGAAATCAGAACAAGGCGACGATTCGGAATCGGACTTAACCCCCCTGAAGGAAGAGGAGGAGCACAGATTGAAGACTCCGAAACTTCGTCATGAGACTGTCTTACGGAACAACAAGAAAGCGGTGCGTAAGAGAAACACGAAAGAAGCTTGCCCTGGCTCGTACGAAGATCCTCCGGTGCTCAAGTCAAAGAGACAGTCCAAAGGAACAGGACCAAAGAAACGAAAGGCTCCTCATTTAGAAGATGATGCAGAGTCTTTTGACGAACAGCCTCTAAAGAAGAAACGTAAGCGTGCCCCTAAAACAGAGCCCGTGTATGTCATTCCTGAGGTAGAGAGAAAGGAAACCTCATTTCGTGGGCGTCTGGGTAGGTCAACTGGTCCATAAGATTGGATCCTTCACATACTTCTCAGGGTACGCTTGCTTGAACACCATTTTACGCAACAGGAAGCCTGCAGATGAGGCGATATTCTGCTCGCGGACCTGTCGGTAAGCGCATGCAATTTGTTCTTCGGCATTTGCTTAAAACACATCAGCATCGATACCATCAAAAAGAACGGCATAGAGTGGGTCAAGGACCTTGGTCGACGAAATGTTGAGGATATGCTCAAGATTATTGAGTGGAACAATGAAAACGTATGCTCCGTTATCTTAGCATGAGCGTGGTCACTCAATGTTCATTCACTCAGAATATACACTTCATGAGACTGTGCATTCATTCTGTCTGCAGCGATGTAAGGCGCTGAATCATTGTCCGCAGATCATCCGAAATGTTTCCATTTGCGTCCCACGAACTTTATGGATATTCCTTAGAGTATTGTGCCCCCACTCTAGCCAAGGTTGGCGCCCTGGCAAACAAATATGGCCACCGACTCACGGTTCATCCGGGCCAATTCACTCAGTTGGGCTCTCCCAGGGATTCAGTGGTCAAAGCCAGCATCCGCGAGCTTGAGTATCATGCGCGGATGCTCAACCTCATGGGCATTGGACCTGACGGCGTCATGATTATCCACGGAGGAGGAGTCTACGGCAACAAAGAGGCAGCGCTCTCCAGGATCCGCAAGACAGTCGAGGAGGACCTTCCTAAGGACGTCAGGGACCGCTTAGTTTTAGAAAATGATGAGGTCAACCTTACCTTCATTGTGGACGACGCCCTATTTGCTGATCCCTTCTATCTCCCGCAGCTTTGCTACAACGCTGCAGATCTGCTGCCGATATGCGAAGAGTTAGACATCCCACTCGTCTTCGACTATCATCACGACGTGCTTAATCCATCTCCTGGCCTCTCTCCCTCAGAGATTATAGCACGTACCAACGTAATTTTCGCCAGACGCGGCATCAAGCCTAAGCAGCACTTAAGTGAACCTCGTGAAGGCGCCGTTACCGTCATGGAACGCAGAGCACATGCGGATAGATGCCAGAGGCTACCCGAAGCCCTGCCAGATGATATGGGTGCGCCCCAACACTTTTAACACGGAGCCGTCAATTTCATATGAGCACAGACTTGATGATCGAGGCAAAAGACAAGGAGCAAGCTGTCCTTCATTTATATCGTATATATAATTTACAGCCCGTTATTTATGGTGCGTGCGATGTGAAGTTCATATTTTGTCATTTTATGGAAGTCTCCTAGCATCGCTTCGACCCCCCGCTGACATTCAAACTAAAGAAACCAAGGGCCGCAAGTCACACAGAAAGGCCCGCCCCGACAAGGATCCTATTGAAAGAGAACGAGCACTAGATGCCGATGCCGGTGTTGATGCCCTTGGGACGGGTGTTGGTATAGAAGGAGACGATGAAGATGACTGAGGGGTTCCTACGAATCGCAATCTCTGGAGAATTCTGTAACGTGAGGTCAACGATGATGTGTTGAAAAGCGCTCTCGTTTTCCTGTGCAGTGTGTCGATATCTAGAAATCGTGTAGTATGTTGATATTCAGTGGGTATCTGCTAGCAGCCTGAGGAGAGTATCGCCCACCTCTCGTGCTGTGCAGTGCTCCACGTTATTGTGCTAATACACCAACATGATACACAAAAGGGTTATAAGCATATACGTCACAGCTTCTACATATTCAATTTCAAAGACAGTTATCCACTGACCATCTAGGACCAACTTGAAGGCCATGATGATGACCGCGTGGGGCTGCCCAAACACACCTCGACGAGTCAGCTCCACACAATGCTGAATTTGTGCACGTACTTTGATTCAAGGCATCATCGCGTTCAGGCGGGGCGTTATAACACACGTTCGCAGATCATGAACCACTATAGACAGGCTCAGAAATTTACCTTCGTTCCTGATTGAGTGAGCATTCAGTTTCGTGGAATACTTTAATACTTCCACTCTTGAAGTTCTCCAACGGGCCTGCTTGTGGTTGTGGCATCTGACATGTTCTCCAACAGAAGCCTACAGGGTGCCTAGTACATCGGCATTCTGGGTTTGATATCGTCACTGACGGACCTTAATATACATACAATTCATGCCTAATATAAATCTACAAAATGTGAAGAACAAATCATCTCGTCGTCTATTCACCCCATAGTCACCAACGAGTTTCATTATTTGTTAAACACATGGTCCGATATGAACCCGCCTGTGTTTCCGACTGATTGAGCGTTCACACTCGTAAATCTTGGTCCTTGAAGTTCTCCGATGGGTTAGCTTGTGATTGCGTAGCTCTGGCGCTGAACACAATCATGTTCTGAAACATAATTATAGTTTACACACAACTATTTAAATGCCCAGTGCTCACCGAACCGCAGCTACAGCTCTGAGTACCGCTTCTTGAGGCCCTGTCTTGAAGGAGCAACCGACGGTTTAACCTGTAGGTCACTAATAAGTTTCGTTGTCGCGTTGATCACTTGTCCGTTTGGCGACTAACGAGGCTAACAAGGTATTCCCTACGACTGCGCGATACGTGGGTCAGTACATTTAATGTGAAGCATTCCGTATTATTACCATCAGGCCACAGTAACCATACTCCAATCCACATGACTGCGTCATTTCAGCTGTGGTAGAATGCGGGGTGCCAATTCACTCACAGTTCTCCTGTTTAAGGACTAGAAACTTGAAGCTAGTTAGAGAGAGCTCTATTCGGAGAAGATATTGATGACGAAGCCCTTACCCACGTTGCCAATGTAAGGGCCATCAAACTAACGGATCGTTGATGAAAACCCTTATGAACCAAAGAAGTAAATACCTAGTGACCAAACCAGTTTCTGTGAGGAGATGACGTTAGGAAGGGGCAATTACCCAATGAAGGCGCTTCCTAATATCTTACCGAGTGTCCATACAATCAATCGGTCGATCATCGTGATTGTGCTATGACAGATGTAAGGAATAACAGCTTGAAGCGAGATGACAGATAATCATACTCTCTGATCACATAGCCTCGTTGTTTCTTTAAACCCCAGGCGATTCCAGCGGTGGTGATCAAGTCACAGGCTGCACGTGCGATGAAAGAGAGCTCAATCGGCAGCGTTGAATTATTTCCAAAATCCGTGAGGTCCGTCATAGAAAATGCCCTTGCTGTGGCAATGAACGTGGCAATCTGTGCAATCACGGAGAGCATTTGGCAAAGAATGGGCAATAAAACATTTTTAGTCAACCTCCAGAGTCGAAAAGCGTAAAATGACTGATATTGCCCGTAAGCACCCAATAATCCATACGCGTCACGAAATCACTTACCTGCACAATGAATACTGTCAAACCGCTCAACGAAACGGCCAGGTCTGTCGCTACAGGAAGCACGCCAAGTTGAGTTGGGTCACCATAGGTGCTGACAGTCATTGTCCACAACATTGATATTACGCAGACAAAGTGGCCTAGCTGAATCAAGCTACAGAACCTGTGTTGGTATTCGAACCAAGTCAAACAAACGTGGAGCGCACATGACTGCAGATACCTAACCGTATTGAGCAATCAATAAAATTAACAATGAATTGTGTAGTTGATCGACTTGCAGTTGCTTTTAGGGCGAGATGGTCACTCCCGAATCTTGCAAAATACAAGTAAGACTGACAGGCAAGGCAGCCAAATAATGCAGCGCTCAAAAGCCCACAGACTTGGATCGGCCCGATGACCACCCTTGCATTGAAATTGCTCGCCGAGCGTTCGAAACTATTCATCGTGCCTATACTGAGTTTTGCAAGGTTATAAAAACAGTCTGATCATTCAACTGCGTCTGGCTTACGAAAGCGTTGATTAGTTGGGGATACGAAAGGTCGAAAGTTGTGTCCACCAGAGCTGCAGAAAGTAGAGAAATACGGCTCTCCATGGTTGCTCAGTGAGAATACATATAGCACCCGAGCCCGAGGGAAACAAACAATTAATATAAACAAAACACAGGCGCGTCATCAATCTGGTACCTATTTCATCAGAAAGGGTTCTGTTGCTATTGTTAATCGAATTCCGAATTCTCGGGTTCGTATCCGCTGTGAGGCTGCTTACGTACTTGTTGGGACAGGCGGGTTTTTTATTGACTCCGGGCTCTGCTGGTAGCTTGAGCCGCCGTACGTATGGACCACTTTGATCATACGCACGCTACGTGCACCGAGAATATGCAACAATGAGCATGCCAACACACACGAATTACAGATCTCGGAGCCATATCGTGAAAGTGAAGTCCAGGCTGGGAGACTAGCTGGCCTTACGGTAAACCTTATGCTGGCGATGCATTATTATCCCTGACTCCACTTCAGTGGAAGAGGGTTCTGTCAGACGCAAACGTAGCTTTTCACCTGTACAGCGATCTGTGGGAAAATATTTGACAGCCTGTGACACTTCAAGTTGTGCTTGCCTTTGTCTGTTGTCAACTACACCATGTATCAGTGTATGCAGACCTTTGTGTACTTAGTGTCCTTCCAATATCTGTACTATCCTACCTAAAGGTGCGTTTGGTCTTCAAGTTACCTAAATCTGACTTCTGTGGGACCGCCCCGAAGCGCCGAAAAGCACTAGACTCTCAGGAGTCGGACTGCCTCTTGTCGCGGTGAGCCATGTCGGCTGGCCGAGGAACGAGGCCGAGCCGATATGGCTCACCATACGCCTGCTATAATTGGCGATCCCATAAAATACTAACCAGTGAGCATTATGTTATGCATAAGTGTCTGGTGCCTCAGGCTTCTGTTCCATTTTCACCTGTAGAGTGCACGGAGACTGTATGTAGAGGTAGAACTCATAAACCCTGGCCAAACCAATGTATTGATTGCTGTGTCAGGGACTAGCACGACTGAGCGCCACTACGATGTAATCGATGATAGGGTAGCACTTCTGCATAGAATGACAGGACATTTCAGTTAGAGCAATAACTAGCCGTGGGAATTGGTGCGCCTGCACCGTTACGATAGATCGCACGGCAACCAACATCTCTATCTGATAAATCGGAAAGGCAACTATCAAAAGATGGGAAAGACGATGACGTCGAGCTTATCTAACCCCCACCAGGCTGCAAGCGCCCCCGATTACGAACGTGCGAAAAATTTTAAATGCTCCCAGGTCGCACTGAGCACTCAGACTGTTTTATTCAGAGCCGTTGGCTCAAATGAACCCCAAGAAAAAGACATTTGAGACAATTCAACCAGGTGCGGAGATTGCTTTTTTCCAGAATCTCGAATGTTAATGGATCAGGTTTCTTAGGATTTACGACGTTAAATACGAAGGAGGCAGCGTGGATCAACCCGGTAACCAAATCAGTTCACAGCATCCGTACCAAGGACGGTGTTTGTGTTGCTCTGAACTTCGTTGGAGCATCGTTATCATAGATAACACAGGTGTGGAGACGCGGCCGAATAACCTTATGGCCAGGTTTGTATCCTATATCCCCAAACTATTTCGCTCTGTGATGTTTCTCCGAATACGGCGATGAATCGCTCTGCACGTCGACGTTCGGGATGGGTCCTGTAAACCAATGTCTCGCGGAAGATATCCATGATCCTCTAGTAAATATAAAGACGGCCATGATAATCACTATTGAATAATCTATACCTTGTGATGAGCCGCTGTCTTGTGGCTATAAATGACACTCACTCATGGTTTGCACATTGGCTGTCTGTGTATGGAAAAAGAAGCATGACGACCATGAATACTACCCAGACAATACTTATCCAACCGACCGAAAAGACCCCCAACCAAGATTGAATGGGTCAGGCTATAGTTGGTACTTTCCCCAGGTAACACGACAGTAGATGGGCGTCACAAATGAGATATATAAACCTATCACAGACGCTCTTCAAAACAACGATATTAGTATAATGACTTGAAAGGATCGCTCGACGTATGATGCCAATGAATTTAATGCTGCGGTGGAAGACACCAATATCCCACCAATAGCAGAGAGCAGCATCGCAAACCATACAGTATTCACTAGAGTCTGCGTCGTGTGGTTGATGCGCTTCCATCACCGCGAGCCAGGAAGAGTGTTGTTCCGAGAAAATGCAAAAATGACGCGTGAGGCGTCAACAGCTTGTGAGCATCCGCAAAGGTACTGTCCGGGGGTTGGATATATGAACGTGATCTTTTTCGTTAACGCATTTTCCTGCAACACTGCAATAGAGCACCAGAGGGTCAAAGTACCTTTCTTCTCCAGGACATTCAAAAACACTTGGCCAAAAGGGAGCGCTAGTTTCGACTGCAAGATGTCTGAGACTGAGTTTGTAGCATAAGAAGCAGCGATGTAATAAAGCCAGCCCAGGATCTCAGTTCCGGCAACCCCAACCAAAATAGCAATTGACGCTGCACGTGCAGCTCCCGCGGTTTCCTCAGCGATATGCACGGCAGAGTCACCTGGATAGACATGGTTAAGTATGTGCTTCTCGAAGTATACGATCGCTTTGCTACATTACTCACAGCCTATCAATGACCACATTGGCGATGTAAAAGCGAGAATGAAAGTGAAGACATCTGAACATGGTCAAGTATTGAAACGCATTAGATATAACCTACTGACTATTGCTCTATCCGGTGTTGTTCTCGAAGTTTGTCCACGCATCCATTGACGAGGCTCTCTGATCGCCAGCGCAAACGAGTAAGGAGACAATTACCCCAACAGATGTAGTCACTGCGTAGTTGGCCATTGGTGAGCCCTCTTCCCGCGTCACAGGGAGGGCCACGAAAGCCGAGTGCAGAAGGTGCCTTGAGCACTGGCTGGACTACGATTTTGCACACTCGTTCAGCGCCCCATGTCACCGCGCACCTCGTGTCCAACCATCACTGGGCGTGTGCAATGGCCCACGCGGCAATCAAGCGATCGAGAACGCGCGCAGACCACGCCGCAGTGGGTCAAACGCCTCGTTTGTTCGAGGTACTGCCGCGGTGCAGGTATGTTCTCCAATGAATTATGCAGAGCGCCCCCAGTAAATTGGGTGGTGGGGTGCGAAATGAGTCGAGGTGCAAAATTCAACTCACGATGTCGGCTTTCAGCTTTCCACAGTTTACGCAGGTACATTAGATATTGGCCTCGTGTTTGCATCCAGACATTCAAAGACGGATATCCCATGGACGAGAAAAGATTGCTGATGTCTTGTACGGAATTTGGGCTGTTAGCACCGATCTGGGTCAGCTGTAGCAGGAGGGCATTGATAGGGCAAACAAACTCGAGAGACCCCATGATACCCGAAATACTTGCGTAAAACACAATAGAATTCCCGTCATTGGGAAATTCTTGATCGGATGCAACCAACGCGACAGGACGTACAAAACCGACGAGAGGATCATGCAAAGATGAAGAGCTGACTGGCCGTAGCGCATATATTTACGCTAAATTAGAAAGATGAAGGAGGAAAGAGGAGAGAAAGTAGAACGTCAAGCGACCGTGGCAAACAAATATCAACAAACAAATTTAAAGGATCCGGGACGATCGGTCGTTCACATTCTTTCACCCAGACCAGTAACCTTTATAGGGTCCTGGAATTGACAACACCTCATGTTACTTACAAAATGTGAAGAGTATGTCATCTCACCGTGGTACACCCGCCCCATATGTAGTCAGTAACGAGTTTTGTCATCTATTAAACACATGCTTGCATAAGGACCACTGCGGGTGTGGGGACCTGTCTTCGGTCCTGATCAATAGAGCGTTCTGCTGCTTGGAACACTTGAACATCTTGATTCTCGAAGTTCTCCAGTGGGTCTACTTGTGGTTGCATAGCTCCGGCTCTGAACACAATCGTATACTGAAATATAATTAAAATGTACACGCAGTTATTCAAGTGGTGCTCACCAAACTACCACCACGACTCTGGGTATCCCTTCTTGGGGCCCTCCAAGTTTCCCGAAGGAGCGACCGCCGATCGAGCAACTGTCGATTCAACCTGTATGTCACATCGATAAGTTCGTCGCATTTATCATTTGTAGAGTCCGTATGGCAACTGACGAGGCTAAGAAGGAGTTCCCTACAACTGGGTGGTACGTGGGTCAATATGTCTAAGTAGATGTATTGTATATCATTACCATTAGGCCACATCAACCATGCTCCAAACCACACAACTGCATTATTTCAGTCGTGGTTACATATATGACCAACCCACTCACAGTTCTGCTTAAGGACTAGAAACTAGAAACCAGTTAGAGAGGATGCTCCATTGAGAGATGTGGGTGGTACAGTCCTTACCAACACCAACACTGTAATGATCATCAAACTGACAGATCAATGATGGAAACTGGCAGCATATGAAAGAGCCAAATACCTGGTGACCAGAGCAGTTTCTGCGTAAAGGTAACATTAAAACTCGTTAAAAAGGCATTCACCCCGTGAATGTGCATCCTATCTTACCGATAGTCCAATAAATCAACCGGTCGATCATCGTCATCATGCTCTGACTAGCAGATGTAAGAAATAGTAGGCAAGATAGTGGACAGTCATACTCTACTATAATGTCAGAGCCTTGTTTCTTTTTAAAACTCCAGGCGATGCCAGCGGTGGTGATCCAATCACTCACTGCACGTACGATGAAAGAGAACGCAATAAGTAGGTTTTGACTTTCTTCAAAAACCGTGAGGTCTGTCATAGAAATTGCTCTTGCTGCGGCAATGAGTGTCAAAGTCTGTGCAACCACGGAGAACGTTTGGCAAAGAATGGGCAAGGAAACATTTCTGGCCAACTTCCAAAGTCGAAACACGTAAAATGACTGATATTTACCCGTAAGCACTAATAATAAATGAACATTTGAAATTACTTACCTGCACAATGAATACTGTGAAGCTGCTTAACGGAATGGCCAGGTCTGCCGCTAGAGGAAACACCCGGAGTTGAGATGGGTCGCCATAGGTGCTGACAGTCATTGTCCACAACACTGATATTACGCAGACGAAGTGGCCTAGTTGAATCAACCTGCAGAGCATGTATCAATATTTGAAGCAACCAAGTCAAGCATGGAGCGCACATGACTGCAGATACCTAGCCGTATCATGTGATTAATCACATCAACAATGCATCGTGTAATTGATCGACTCACAGTTGCTTTTAGGCCGAGGTGATCGCTCGTAAATCTTGCAAAATACAAGTAGGACTGACAGACAAGGCAACCAAATAATGCAGCGCTCAGGAGCCCACCAGCTTGGACTGGCCCGATGACCAGCCTTGCATCGAAATTGTTCGCTGAGCCTTCCAGGCTATTCATCATGTCCACACTAAGTCATGCAAGGTCATAGGAAACAGTCTGATCGTTGTGTCTAACTTACCAAAGTGTTTGTCAGTTGTGGATGCGAAGAACTTGATGAATGCACGGCAAGATCGAAAGTTGCGTTCACCTGGGCTGGAGAAGTACAGAGATGCAGCTTCTCCATGGCTGATGTGTGAATACATATAGCAAGGCTCTCGAGTCTTAATCACCGAGGCGTCTTCGGAGGCGAACAATACATACAAAGTTCATACACAGCCCTCACGGGGGAGATCATACAAAACTCAAGCTATTTTTAGCGTTCATGGCAGCAACGAATCTGGAATAAGTAGTGAGTATTATGCTTGACTGGCATGAGGTACACGAAATTCACTTTTCGATATCATCGGAGATGCGTAAGTCGTACAGCATTGGCGTGGTTATTGTTTCATGAGTCTCGGTGCACATAGCCTGAGGATCGAATTGCAGGATCAAGATGTTTGGGGCAATGTCGAAGTTTGACTTGATCATTGAAACATGATCAATAAGTGGGCCAGGCCTTGAAGTGCTTGTACCGTCCACTTAACTTAACACACATCTTCTACACTGCCCCAGATGGCCAGGCAGCCCGGACCTGCACCGTGTCGATCATAGAGAGGAAATGGAATATGATACGGTCTGCCAGCGAGATTGTTCCATGTGGAGCCATATCGTCCTGCCTACCATAGAGCCAATGTACGTGCTGTCCAAGTGCGGCAACCTCCGATGTGATGTACGTGATTGGGAGATGTCTCCAGGTCGGAATCCGTTGGAATCGCAGGAGATGCAAGGCGAGACTTAATCTATAAATCTATAAAGAAAGGGAGGATGGGGGGGGGGTGGCTCGCCAGCTCGCGTGGCTTTCGCCAACTTCGCGTATTTCACCAAAGCCCATGTAGTTTTCGCTAATTTTCGCTTATTTCGCTTACCTCGCTTGAATCGCTTGAACGTCGTTTTGGGAATCTCGCGTGGTTTTCTCGCGTAGTCCTCCCTTTCATATGCACGCAGGTCACACTTTCGGCAGTACTTTTCCACGGCCCAATCCTGCAACAACAATTATGTAGATGACAATAAATATGAAAAATTGACCAACAACATCAAAATTGGTGGGAAAAATACATAAAATGAGAATGAATGAAATGAGAAGACAGGGGAATTAGGGGAGAGACAGGAGAATGGGAAAACTGGAGAATGGGAAAAGTGAAGAACAGGAAAATGGGAAAATTGGAGAATGGGAAAACTGAAAAACTGGAAAATGGAAAAATGGGAAAACTGGAGAACAGGAAAACTGAAGAACGGGAAAACTGGAGAATGGGAAAACTGGAGAACGGGAAAACTGAAGAACGGGAAAACTAGAGAACAGGAAAACAGGGGAATGGGAAAACTGAAGAACAGGAAAACTGGAGAATGGGAAAACAGGAGAACAGGAAAACAGGGGAACAGGAAAACTGAAGAACAGGAAAACTGGAGAACAGGAAAACAGGGGAACAGGAAAACTGAAGAACGGGAAAACTGGAGAACAGGAAAACAGGGGAACGGCAAAACAGGGGAACGGGAAAACTGAAGAACGGGAAAACTGGAGAACAGCAAATGAAATGAGAAGACAGGGGAATTAGGGGAGAGACAGGAGAATGGGAAAACTGGAGAATGGGAAAAGTGAAGAACAGGAAAATGGGAAAATTGGAGAATGGGAAAACTGAAAAACTGGAAAATGGAAAAATGGGAAAACTGGAGAATGGGAAAACTGGACAGGAAAACTGAAGAACAGGAAAACTGAAGAATGGGAAAACTGGAGAATGGGAAATGAAGGATGGGAAAATTTCAGGATCTGCTATGACTATTAAGAATAAGAAGTTGAGGTGCCAAAGGCACCTTGCAAAGGAGTGCGAAGCACTCCACTTTCTTCCTGTGCCAAAGGCACAGCAGAAGGTGCCGTAGGCACCTTCAAAAGGAGCGCGTAGCGCTCCGCTGCCTTCCTGTGCCGAAGGCACAACGGGTGTGGACTCGTCTATAAAGAAAGGGAGAATGGGGGGGGTGGCTCGCCAGCTCGCGTGGTTTTCGCCAACTTCGCGTATTTCGCCAAAGGCCACATGGTTTTCGCTTGCGTCGCGTATTTCGCTAACCTCGCTAACCTTCACTTATTACACCTCAATTTGGAAACTCGCGTGGTTTTCTCGCGTAGTCCTCCCTTTCATATGCACGCAGGTCACACTTTCGGCAGTACTTTTCCACGGCTCAATCCTGCAACAACAATTATGTAGATGACAATAAATATGAAAAATTGACCAACAACATCAAAATTGGTGGGAAAAATACATAAAATGAGAATGAATGAAATGAGAAGACAGGGGAATTAGGGGAGAGACAGGAGAATGGGAAAACTGGAGAATGGGAAAAGTGAAGAACAGGAAAATGGGAAAATTGGAGAATGGGAAAACTGAAAAACTGGAAAATGGAAAAATGGGAAAACTGGAGAACAGGAAAACTGGAGAATGGGAAAACTGGAGAATGGGAAAACTGGAGAATGGGAAAAGTGAAGAACAGGAAAATGGGAAAATTGGAGAATGGGAAAACTGAAAAACTGGAAAATGGAAAAATGGGAAAACTGGAGAACAGGAAAACTGGAGAATGGGAAAACTGGAGAATGGGAAAACTGGAGAATGGGAAAAGTGAAGAACAGGAAAATGGGAAAATTGGAGAATGGGAAAACTGAAAAACTGGAAAATGGAAAAATGGGAAAACTGGAGAACAGGAAAACTGAAGAACGGGAAAACTGGAGAATGGGAAAACTGGAGAACGGGAAAAACTGGAGAACGGGAAAACTGAAGAATGGGAAAACTGAAGAATGGGAAAACTGGAGAATGGGAAAACTGAAGAACGGGAAAACTGGAGAACGGGAAAACTGAAGAATGGGAAAACTGAAGAATGGGAACACTGGAGAATGGGAAAACTGGAGAATGGGAAAACTGAAGAACAGGAAAACTGGAGAACGGGAAAACTGGAGAACAGGAAAACAGGGGAATGGGAAAACTGAAGAACGGGAAAACTGGAGAATGGGAAAACAGGAAAACGGGAAAACTGAAGAATGGGAAATGAAGGATGGGAAAATTTCAGAATCTGCTATGACTATTAAGAATAAGAAGTTGAGGTGCCAAAGGCACCTTGCAAAGGAGTGTGAAGCACTCCACTTTCTTCCTGTGCCAAAGGCACAGCAGAAGGTGCCGCAGGCACCTTCCAAAGGAGTGCGTAGCACTCCGCTGCCTTCCTGTGCCGAAGGCACAACGGGTGTGGACTCGTCTATCTATAAAGAAAGGGAGGGGGGTGTGGAGCGCTCGCGCGAAGGGAGCATGGAGGCCACGTTCAGCCAGGTGGGTGCCATGTGTCGCCATGTGGCTTCCACGTTTGCTCGCATGGCTGCCATGTTGCTTCGCGTAGCTCGCTTAGAGCTTGATTTGGAAACTCGCGTGGTTTGCGCTTAGCTCGCTTAGAGCTCGATTTGGAAACTCACGTGGTTTCCTCGGGTAGCCCTCCCTTCATATAGCGCGGCTCAGCACACTTTCAGCAACACTTTTCCACGGCCCAATCTTACAACAACATTTGTTTATACATTCTGTAATTATCTGTAAATTGACCAACAACATGAGAATTGGTGGGAAAAATACATAAAATGAGAATGAATGAAATGAGAAGACAGGGGAATAGGGGGGAGACAGGAGAATGGGAAAATGGAAAAATGGAAAAATTGGAGAACGGGAAAAGTGAAGAATGGGAAAAGTGAAGAACAGGAAAATGGGAAAATGGGAAAATGGGAATGAGAAAATTGGAGAATGGGAAAACTGAAAAACTGGAAAATGGGAAAGAGAAAATTGGAGAATGGGAAAACTGAAAAACTGGAAAATGGGAAAATGGAAAAATGGAAAAATTGGAGAACGGGAAAACTGAAGAATGGGAAAACAGGAGAATGGGAAAACTGAAGAATGGAAAAACTGAAGAATGGGAAAACTGGAGAATGGGAAAACTGAAGAATGGAAAAACTGAAGAACAGGAAAACAGGAGAAAGGGAAAAACTGGAGAACAGGAAAACTGAAGAATGGGAAAACTGGAGAATGGGAAAACTGAAGAATGGAAAAACTGAAGAACAGGAAAACAGGAGAATGGGAAAACTGGAGAACAGGAAAACTGAAGAATGGGAAAACTGGAGAATGGGAAAACTGAAGAACGGGAAAACTGAAGAATGGGAAATTTTCAGGATGTGCTAGGATTATTAACAATAAGAAGTTCAAAGCACTCTGCTTCCTTCCTGTGCCAAAGGCACAGCAGAAGGTGCCGCAGGCACCTACTGAAGGCAAAGGAGCACGAAGTGCTCCTTTGGCTTCAGTACTATGATTATTAAGAATAAGAAGTTCACCTTACACCAAAGGAGCGCGAAGCGCGACTTTGGCTTGTGCCGAAGGCACAACGGGCGAGAGCTCGTCTATCTCTAAGAAGAAAGGGAGAACGGTGTGGGAGAGCTCGCCAGCTCGCGTGGCTTTCGCGTAGGTCCATGTGGTTTACGCCTATCAACGCTTGCGTCGCTAACCTCGCTTAAACCTCTTTTTGGAAACTCGCGTGGTTTTCTCGCGTAGTCCTCCCTTTCATATGCACACTGGTCACACTTTCGGCAGTACTTTTCCACGGCTCAATCCTGCAACAACAATTATGTAGATGACATTAAATATGAAAAATTGACCAACAACATCAAAATTGGTGGGAAAAATACATAAAATGAGAATGAATGAAATGAGAAGACAGGGGAATTAGGGGAGAGACAGGAGAATGGGAAAACTGGAGAATGGGAAAAGTGAAGAACAGGAAAATGGGAAAATTGGAGAATGGGAGAACTGAAAAACTGGAAAATGGAAAAATGGGAAAACTGGAGAATGGGAAAACTGGAGAACAGGAAAACTGAAGAACGGGAAAACTGGAGAATGGGAAAACTGGAGAACAGGAAAACTGAAAAACGGGAAAATGGGAAAATGGGAAAACTGAAGAACGGGAAAACTGGAGAACAGGAAAACAGGGGAACAGGAAAACTGAAGAACAGGAAAACTGGAGAACAGGAAAACAGGGGAATGGGAAAACTGAAGAACAGGAAAACTGGAGAATGGGAAAACAGGAGAATGGGAATATGAAGTTTGAAGCACTCTGCTTCCTTCCTGTGCCAAAGGCACAGCAGAAGGTGCCGCAGGCACCTCCTGAAGCCAAAGGAGCACGAAGTGCTCCTTTGGCTTCAGTACTATGATTATTAAGAATAAGAAGTTCACCTTACACCAAAGGAGCGCGAAGCGCGACTTTGGCTTGTGCCGAAGGCACAACGGGCGAGAGCTCGTCTAAGAATAACGGGCCAACCCCTGGGAAAAACTCTCGCCAGCTCGCATGGTTTCCGCGTATTTCGCCAAAGGCCACATGGTTTGCGCTTAGCTCGCTTAACCCTTATTTGGCAATCTCGCGTGGCCACGGGTGGCGCCGCAGGCGCCCCAAACGAGCGCGAAGCGTGACCTTTGCTTCCTGTGCCGAAGGCACAACGGGTGTGGGCTTGTTAATTAATGTCATCCAATGTTGGTTCAGATCGTGAACCACACTCCGACGGCATTTACCGAATAATATACTGTAGAATTTCATGTTCTTTCACTGCACAACACCACGAGCCTCGGGGCACTCGATCTTGATTCTTGAGTATGTACTTGAGTTTCCTACAGGCGCAGTGCAGGGAATCGAAGGTCAATTGAGCGCTCGTTCGCTACGAAGGATTGGTCTACATTTTCTTCAAATCATCTGTCTTGTAAATTGAACCTATCGAAATTTGAAATTCCCCCAGCGACACGAGTATTTCGACTCCCAGAGGCAGCTGTTTCCGATTCTTTCCACACATCAATATGAATGTTTCAGCTGCATGAGCATCTTCATAACGACTTGTCATTGGTTTTGTCTTCCATATCGCGTCCGAAACAATTTCAAACCGAATAGTCGAGAGACGATGCTCGGAGACTGGGAGTCTCGCGATACTCGGGAAATGATGCTCGAGGATGCTGGTGTGAACAAGTCTCGGCGTTTGTCAGTCAAACCTGCAGATGCATCATGATCAATTCGAATTCATCATCTACTCTCTATTATACTTCCATCTCAATTGGAGCGTCAGATTGACTCTGTACCTTGCCTTAGCGATTTGAATTCGTAAGGGCAATCAGTATTGTGGTGTATGTAGAGTCCGACATCATAGGACATCATCTAGACTATCATCACTGATCAAAGTTCACGCTAACGAGTCCACCATCTTCTGCTCATTCCGATTCTGGCCCCTCGATTCATCTCCCGCCAGTATCGACCTTCTCCTTGTATTTACGATACGACCGGCTTATCTACTGATTCTAATCAAAAAGAGCCGACTATCTTTCCCCTCTTCGCGAGCGTTCCGAGGATCAACAACATGTACATCAGGCTACAGGTGACATTGCCGCGGCCCATTCGTGTACACCTGAGTCACAAGTTGACTTACAACAACGTCACCTTCTGGCCTTCGATGCCGTGCTATTGAGCTCTGTCTCACTGTCAACTCGTTTGCAAAGCACATCAGCATTTTAAAACCTTAATCAACGTCATGGTGAGCCAAAAGGCCCAGTCAAGCACATCACCAAAACGGAGAGATGGAGAACGAGGAGCGATGCTGAACTCACCGGTGGTTAGTGCACCTCGTCGGACAAGGGACAAAGATCCGCACCTATGGTGCACAACATCGCCAGGATGTACTTTGGGAAGGTGAATAACCGCATTTTGATACCTACCGACTTACTCAACAAAAACAGGCGGGAATGAAGCGCTTCCTCCTCAATGGTACCAGTATAAGGTGATGGATGACAAAATATACTATCAAGATAACACACTCGCAATGACTTCATGAAACCGACCTTTACCAGGGGTGCGACTAGGTTAGTGAAGAAGCGATGAACTTAACGTTGAGCATAGATTATCCTGGAATTCTCGCTCCTGCATGGATGGCACATCTCACCACTCGGTCGGTCCTACTTCGTCGATTACAACACTCAGACCACATCGTGGAAGAAACCAACGCCAGAACGTGCGCCAGGGAACTTCATGCCGGAGTGTGTCATCGAGGGTCATTCTAATTCTAAATGCATATGGAGCCTTGCTTGCTTGGGCACCAGTTGCGATATAATTAGCACCTCGGACGATGGTTCAATTTGTCAGTGGACAAGAGACGGAGAGCCCGTGGGGAGGCCTTGGAATAGTGACGGACGACTAGTAGGCTCGATGACAATGTCTCTGGATGAAACAGTGGTCGTATCTGGAAACGCAGATGGCAGGCTACAGCTGTAGAATATAAGGAAGGGCAGCGCGGTCGGCGACCCATGGGTGGGGCACGATGCTGCAGTGAAATGTCTCTCAATACCCTGAGATCGCAAGTGGATCGCATGATAGGACCATACGACGCTGGAACCCAGATACTGGCAAACAAATTGCACCAGTGACCGATAGAGACTGGCCATGGGAGTATTTTTGCCGTCAAATACTCTCCACAAGGCGACAAATTGACGAGCGGCGCGCAGGAAAAGGTGATCTGTGTGTGGTGACTGTGGTGACAGGACGGCGAGCTGCTCTTGGAGATCAAGGGCCATGATCGCGAGGTGAAGTCGTTTGTTGGTCCAAGGATGGTGCATACATATTCTCTGCATCAGCCGATCAGACCATCCACAAATGGCGGTCGATTGATGGGAAGGAGCTTGTTGTTTTTCGGGGTCATGCCCTTGGCGTAAATTCCCTCTGTCTGTCCCTAGACGAATGCCATCTTGTTAGTGCATCAAACGACTGCTAAGTCTGGTGCTCGAGTCGAGTTTCTTTGGAGCACGCACAATGTGCATCTCTGCTTCTATATACACCCACTCGTTCATTGACCACTTCGATCATCACCAAGGCCGTTTGAAGGCCATGGTAGTGATGGTACGGTGTTGCCCAAGACATCCGCATCCAATATGTACGAAATGCTGAGGTCGTGCTGAAACTTTCCTTCAAGCGGTCATTGCACCTAGGCAGGCCCACAGCCTCAGGACGTCTAGTGGATTTGCATACGGGAACCGATATCGTTATCGACGGACACTAACACACCATCCATGCCTAATGTAGACCTACAAAGTGTCAAGAGCAAATTATTTGTCGTACATTCGCCCCATAGCTAGCAACGTGTTTCGTCGTCTGTTAAACACGCGTACGGACCAACGCAGGCTTGGAAACCTGCTCGTGTTCCTGGTCGATTGAGCATTCTGCTTCTTGGAACCCTTCAACGTCTATGTTCTTGGAGTTCTCCAATATGTATGCTTGTGATTGCCTAGTTTCAGCTCTGAACACCAGCGTGTTCTGAAACAGAATTAGAATTCATATGCAGTCATCCAAATGGTGCTCACAATACCACTACTACGGCTTTGGGCATCACCTCTTGAGGCCCTCCGAGTATCCTGAAGGAGTAACCGCCGGTTGAACCTGAAGGCCACACCAGTAAGTTTATCACGTTTATCATTTGTCTAGTCCGTTTGGTGACTGACGAGGCTAACAAGGAGTTCCCTACGACTGCACGATACGCGGGTCAATATGTTGGATTTGAAGTATTCCATATCTTACCATTAGGCAACATCAACCATGCTCCAAACCACACAACTGCGTCGTCATTTCAGCAGTGGTGAAATGCGATACCAACGCACTCACAGTTCTGCCTCAGGACTAGAAACTTGAAGCTAGTTAGAGAACGCTCTATCCGGGGGAAGATATAAGTGGTGAAGTCCTTACCAACACTGCCACTATGACGGCCATCAAACTAACAAATCATTGATGGAAAGACCTCATGAAGGAGCTAAATACCTGGTAACCAGACCAGTCTCTGTGTAGAGGTGACATTAAAAAGGACGTCCACCCATGAAGGAGCTCCCTATCTCACCGATAGTCCAGTGGATCAACCGGTCAATCATCGTCATCGTGCTATGACAAATGTAAGAAATAGTAGGGCGAGATAACGGACAGTCTTACCCTCCAAGGTTAGAGACTCGTTTGCTATTTAAACTCCAGGCGATGGCAGTGGTGGTGATTAAGTCACAGGCTGCACGTGCGACGAAAGAGAGCGTAATGAGCTGAATTTGACTCTCTTCAAAAATCGTGAGGTCCGTCATATAAAACGCCCTTGGTGAGAGAATAAGTGTGGAAATTTGTGCAACAATGGAGATCGTTTCGCAAAGAACGGGCAAGAAAATCTTTTCAGCACAACCTCCAAAGTCGATATGCGTAAAATGACTGATATTAACCATAAGCAACACAGTGAAAATAAACTCGGAATCACTTGCCTGCACAATGAATGCTGTAAAGGCGCTCAATGGAATGGCCAGGTCTGCTGCTAGAGGGAGCACCTGGAGTTGAGATGGGTCACCATAGGTGCTGACAGTCATTGTCCATAATGTTGATATTATGCAGACAAAGTGACCCAGTTGAATGAAGCTGCAGAGCCTGTGTCGGTATTTGAAGGAACCCAGTCAAACATAGAGCGCACATGACTGCATATACCTGACCGTATGAAGCGATCAGTCAAATAATCACTGCATTGTGTAGTTGACCGACTCACGGCTGCTCTTAGGGCGAGATGATCGCTCGTGAATCTTGCAAAATACACGTAGGTCTGGCAGGCAAGACAACCGAATAATGCAGCGCTCAAAAGCCCACCGACTTGGATCGGCCCAATGACCAGCCTTGCATCGAAATCGTTGGCTGAGCGTTGGAATATGTGCATTGTGCCCACACTAAGTGATGCAAGGTTATAGAGACAGTCTGATCGTTGTATGTGACTTACAAAATCGTTGAGTAGATGGAGATGCGAGGAGCCAGTAGCAAAGATACAGCAGGATCGATGTGTGAATATATAGAACAGTGCGCCGACCTTCAGAAACACCGAAGTATGTTCGCAGGATAATAATATCCGATATCATCAGAACACAAGTTCATACACATGGCTGCCATAGCGCGATCATGGATTTCTGATGCTCTATACTTCTGCTTGTAGCACATTGAAGATTGATGTATTGCTGGAGACTACTTGGTATTATTTTCAGAGAAAGAGTTGTGACTTTTCGTAGCATGAATCTATAACAATTAGTACGCCGGGTGATGTGAGTAGCACGAGTGTCGCGGTGTACCACTCGTACTTCCATACGGTCCTCTGAACTGTGACTCACGAATTTTTCAATAATGCCAAGCTGGGATTTCACTTTTGCGATACGCTCAGCCTCGGAGATCCATGCCAACTCGCTCAACACGCCGCGCCAGAAGGCCCAACTTGAAGCAGCCAAGGACTCGCACGGCCGGGTGTCGAAAATAGACAGGATCAGGAATTGAGTTTGCGACGGTTGGCCACTGAGATCGCGGAGCTCTAGAATCCCCCAGGATTACAAAAATTGTGGATTCTGTCGAGTACGCGAGTGGTTGGATGAGATAGTTCCCTGCAGCCCTCCGTTGGAATCACCAGTACTGGTGCTAGGATGAGACTACCAACGTTTTGGGAATACGTACCAACTGTTTCCGGTTGTCGCCGCTGGCTGCCGCCGGAGACGCGATGAGATTGAGTCACATGTCATTCATTATTTCCACGTAATATGCGAAATTTTCAGCAAATCTTTTGTAGTTCCTCAATCACATCATGTACATGTTGTTTCACAAATTTGCTCCATCATAAATTCATATCTCCTCTACATGGATCTGAATTTTTACTTATTTTCAGAATGATGTGGTGTGGTGTCGGAGCAAACCGATAAAACTCGGGTTCTCCCCTCTAATCACTGCACAATTCCGAAGGTCACGTCCTGGAGTCACGCCTCAGCACAGTAGCAACACAGTCTCTCCTTCAAAGTGCGCGCATCGCGAAAGGCTCAAAAACGATGAATATAGCAGTATCATCGAGTATCGTAGTTCATCTAATACTGACGATAATGATTATTGTGATTGTACTGGTGTTTTGATAGGCTGCTGAGTAGAATTGATGATGATGTCCTTCTGACTTCTTGACGTGGTAAATATTCTTCGGGCCATCGAGATATAGGGGGCGGGCCAGGTTTATCAGTGCCTGTGCTGTCCCCTCCAGTCATGTAACGAACATCTTCTGCACATGGCACACCCCGCCAAATGGCTAGCTTGAAGCAGCTTGGACTCATTCGGTGTCGAAAATAGAGATGATGGTCAGGAGTCGAGTTGCCAATATTTGTGATGGTTGGACAGCAAGATGGTCGTAGAGCCCTAGTACCGGTACAAGTACCCTCTTCAGTAGTCTTGCTGAACCCCCGTTCTAGGACAGCCGGACTCCAGCCTGAGAATGTCTGGTCTTGAATATCGTAGAGACACTATGGCGATAGAATCAGAATTGCGATTCGAGTACTAGTATTGTGGACTCTGTCGAATGCATGGTCACGGTAAGTAGGATGAGTGCTTCTGTCCCGACTGAGTATTCGAGCTCACTATCCTCGACAGTGCTCGGGTGTTGTGAGCGTTGCGCAGCGTTAAACGGGCAGTTTTGTAACCCCGTTGTTGGCAAAAACGTATCGAACAAAAAAAATCGAATTTCCAAAAGTAAGTATTAACCCTGGCACTCCTAAGCAAGTATACCCGAGACATCGTCTAACGTTCATTAATTAGTGTACTGTAACACAGCCTTCAAGTGGATGTTGCCCCCAGGCGGGCTTGCAACCTCAGGACGTCTCGTGGGTCCGCATACTGGACCAGATATCATTATAGACAGTGCCACATGTCTAATGTGAACGTGAAGAGCAAATCATCTCGTCGGACGTTCGCCCGATAGTCAGTGACCATTTTCGTTAAACACCATCGCAGGCTTGGAAACGCCCGTGTTCCAAGTCAATTAAGCGTTCTGCTTCTTGGAACACTTCAACGTCTAGATTCTGGAGGTTCTCTAGTGGGTCTGCTTGCGACTGCGTAACTCTGGCTCTGAACGTTGTCGGGTTCTGATTCTTCTGGAACAGAATTAGAATTCACATGTATGTACTCAAATATCGCTCACCAAACCACCACCACGACTTTGAGCATCGCCTCTTGGGGCCTTCCAACTCTCCCGAAGGAGCAACCGCCGATTTAGCCTGTATGTCTCATCGGTAAGTTCATTGTGTTTCGAGTCTGCTTGGCGACTGACGAGGTTAACAATGAGTTCCCCACAACTGCACAATACACGGGTCAATATCTGAAATTTTGAGGTATTCCATATCATTACCATTAGGCCACATCAACCATACTGCGAACCACACATCTACGACATGTCAGCTGTGGTAGAATGTGGGGTACCAACATGCTCACAGGTCTGCTTCACAACTAGAAACTTGGGGCTGGTTAGAGAACGTTCCGAAAGATATAGGCAGCGAAGCTCTTACCCACGTCGCCAGTGCAGTGGCCATCAAACTAATGGATCATCGATGGAAGCACTTTATAAGCCATACACGAATTAAATACCTGGTGATCAACCCGGTTTCTGTGTAGAGGCGACATTAAAAAGGGCATCACATCCGATGAAGGCGCTGCCTATCTTACCGCTTGTCCAACAAATTAACCGGTCGATCATCGTCGCGGTCCTATGACAGATGTAAGCTGGTGTGGGGAATGGACGATGAACGGTCATACTCGCTGTCAGGGCATCGTTGTTTTCTTAAACTCCACGCGGTGCCAGTGGTGGTGATCATGTCACAGGCTGCGCGTGCGATGAAAAGCAGCCCAATCAGTAGAAATTGAAGGTCTCCAAAAGTCACGAGGTCCATCGCCGAAGTCGCCCTTACTGCGAGAATGAGTGTCAAAATCTGTGCACCCACGATGAGCATCCCGCAAAGAATGGGTAATAAGAGATTTCTAGTGAACTTCCAAAGTCGAAATATGTAAAACGTCTGATATTACCCGTCAGGACCAAATAATGAAAACACATTGGAAATCACTTACCTGCACGATGGATACTGTAAACCCGCTCAACGGAATGGCCAGATCTGCCGCTAGAGGAAACGCCCTGAGTTGAGACGAGTCGCCATAACTGTTGACAGTCATTGTCCACAACGTTGATATTATGCAGACGAAGTGGCCCAGTTGAAGCAAGCTACAAAACACCTATCAATATTTGAACAATGAAGGGACCACGTCAAACATGTAGCGCACATGACTGCGGATACCTAATCGTATGAAGTGATTATTTGAATGAACAATGAATTATACAGTTGACCGACTCACAGTTGCTTTCAGGGCGGGGTGATCGCTTGGGAATCTTGCAAAATACACGTAGGACTGGCAAGCAAGGCAACCGAACAGCACAGCGCTCAAGAGCCCACAGACTTGGGTTGGACCGATGACAAGCCTTGGATCGAAATTATTCGCCGAGTCTTCTAAGCTACTCATCATGCCCCGATATTACGCAAGATTATAGGGAACAGTCTGATCGTTGAGTCTAGCTGTTACGAAAGCGCTGATTGGTTGGGGATGCTGACGGTATGCACGGAAAGGTCGAGGGTTGTGTTCCCCACAGCTGCAGAAGGACAGGAGATGCAGCATCTCCATGGCTGACAGTGTGTGGATACATATAATAACGCGCTTTGAGCTTGAGTTGCCGAAGCGTTCTCGGAGGAAAACGATATCTGATGATTAGGATAAAGTTCATGGACGTCCCTTTATAGCTGACGAATCGGAAATAGTTCTCAAAGGTGTCCGGTCTGTGTTTCACCCCCAATACGCTATGCGCGGAGACTCATGATCAATATGGTGGTCCAGACGCAACTTAATTAAATCACGTGCACGCACAATTTTCACGCACGCACATACAAATCGCGCGTAGAGACTTCATGTGACACTGTATTTGATAAAGTCCCCGATACCCAGCGGTTGAACCGGATAGTTTTCATTCCCTATCCCTGGGGGATAGAAACTTGAGATGGTACTTACAGGGGCTGCATAGGGCTCGACAAGGTGGGGACGAGGCTTGACACGCTAAGACAACACTTCACACAGCGTCTGAAAACCATCATTGAGATCACCGTTAAAATGCATACCACTAATTGATGCAGCCTTGAGCAGTATGAACACGGAGGATAAGCGCTGTAAATGTGGTGAGGCAGATTTCACAACTATAGGGCCTGTACGCAGATGGACATTCAGATATTGATCAGTAATGGATGACTTCCCGCAGCGTTTAGAACGCTGTTCTAGTTCTAAACGAACTTTCTAAATGACTCGTGTCAATGTGCCGCTGTCAAATTCAGTCTTTTCAAGTCCGCACGTCGAACTGACCCATTTCTAGATTGATATCTAGAAGGGGGGCAGGACCCCCTTTCTAAATTCAAATCGTGTTCTAAACGCATTCTAAATCGCTTTTCAAACTCCGCGATGATGTCGCAAACCTCTTGTATGATCGACGCTTGGTTCCGGCCTTTCACGGGGTTTGCAGACATTTTGCAGCACCCTGCGATTCTCGTCGTGACGGCGTCGGCCCATTCAGGATTCAACATGCTCGTCAAACCAAGCACAACCCTTGGGACAGGAAATGAGCCATTAATCAATTTTCGTTCATTTTCCTAATTTTACAATAACCTCATAATCAAAACACTCGGGCTCATATACATACAACCAACTCCAGATTGTCTTTGCCCAATAGCTTATTATACCTTTGACTCTGTCAAAATTTAAACAGTGTCACATGAAGTCTCATGCGCAATTTGTGTGTGCGTGCATGAAAATTGTGTGTGCACGTGATTTAATTAAGTTTCGTTTAGACTGCCATAATCTCCGCGTCTTTACTCCTTTTACAATTGCATTCCACGGAGCTCCACATGTGAGCGCACTTCTAACTCCTAATTATATGAGCTTCGCCTGTTGTGCCTTTGGCACAAGCCAAAGGAGTGCTTCGCACTCCTTTGGTGTAAGGTGAACTTCTTATTCTCAATAGTAATAATCATAGTACTGAAGCCAAAGGAGCACTTTGTGCTCCTTTGGCTTCAGGAGGTGCCTGCAGCACCTCAACTTCTTAGGAATTGTAGCAGATTTTAAATAAATTATATTTTCAAGCAGAATATTGACAACAGTAGAAGTACAAAATCAACTGCACAACATATATGTAAATCAATCATCAATAGGATCAGTCAGTCCTCTAAGTACTTCTTTATACACTACATTGGTTATGTTTGAACCTTGTTCATGCTCAGGAAAAATAGCAAACACTCTCTCTGGGTGAGTGCAGCAAGAAACAACTTCTTATTCTTAATAATCATAACAAATTTTGAAAATTTCCCATTTTCCAGTTTTCCCATTGTCCTATTTTCCCATTCTTCAGTTTTCCTGTTCTCCAGTTTTCCCATTGTCCCATTTTCCCATTCTTCAGTTTTCCTGTTATCCGATTTCTCCATTCTTGAGTTTTCCTGTTCTCCAGTTTTCCCATTTTCCCATTCTTCAGTTTTCCTGTTCTCCAATTTTCCAATTTTCCCATTCTCTCATTCCCATTTCCCATTTTCCCATTTCCCATTCTTCAGTTTTCCTGTTGTCCAGTTTTCCCATTCTCCCATTTTCCCATTATTCAGTTTTCCCATTCTCCAACTTTTCCATTTTTCCATTTTCCAGTTTTGCCATTCTTCAATTTTCCTATTCTCCAATCTTCCAATTTTCCCATTTTCCCATTTTCCTGTTCTTCACTTTTCCCATTCTCCAGTTTTCCCATTCTCCTGTCTCCCCCATTTCCCCCCTATTCCCCTGTCTTCTCATTTCATTGATTCCCATTTTATTTATATTTTCCCACTGATTCTGAAGTTGTTGGTCAATTTACAGATAATTACAGTATGTATAAATAATTGTTGTTGTAGGATCAGGCCATGGAAAGTACTGCCAAAAGCATGACCTGCATGCATATGAAAGGGAGAACTATGCGAGAAAACCACACAAGTTTCCAAATAAGGGTTTAGCTGATGTCACGCACCAAACATGTTTGGTAGCGAGAACATGGTTTTTTTATTTATATCTTCATTTCCCATATCATTCCTTACTCACCACTTCATTTGTTTCCCTTCCTTTCCCTTGATTTTTTTGATTTTCAAGTGATTTTTCAACAGTATTATGGCATCCCACATTCAACATGGTGGATTCACCTTTTCCCCATTCACACACTTCCAACGCTCTCCCATCTTCACCCACTACTCTCCCAGACAACCTCAGCATCAGCCAGACCATGCCACATTGCACCAATACGTCGAAAACCACATCTTTATTCATCCTGTCCTCATCTCCCTATCATTTCCAATCCTCTTCAGCGGCTTATATTCGTCAAACCATTCAAACCATTATCCACTTGCACCTCACCTCCATGATCACTGTGGACACCATACCATTCCATCCTCATGCTCACCAGAGATTGCAAACCACCAAGTCACCATGCAGATGACCAATCCCTTTATCATGCTGGGGAAGCATCTTACAGACTGTGTATATCCCATGATCCCTGCATGTCGACATTCTGCACCAACAACCACATGGCATCTCTGCAGCAGAGCATTCGGATCATCACACCATCATGGCATCATAGCATCATTGCTTCATTCCATTCCCCACTGCCCATATGCTGTGTCATTGTTGCGTCACAGCTCTTGCATCATCACCACACAGCACTTTGTCATGCTTGCATAGCAATTGGTCATGATGACTCAGGTCATGAGTCATGGTTTGTAATGGTCACAGCCCTGCTTTATTATCGCTTTTTCATTCTCTGACTCATTCTTTGTCCCTATGACTCATTCTCCATTCTTATGACTTATTCTGCATAGGATTTGTTCTATTTTTGAAATTGCTCAGTAATTACCTCTGAAGCACAGCACATTCATTCCATTCCCCCCTTTCATTGCCCTCCTCATTGCCCTCCTCATTGCCCTCCTCATTGCTTTGCATAAACAGACGTACACAGGTACTCTACTCTATATAAACCCCTGTACTTTAGCTACAGAAAAATCAACTTCTTCAGTTCACCATTCCATGTCCATTCCCCTCTGAAGCCTCAGATAGGCTTCACATTTTTTCAGTCTCCAGTCATCATTCTTCTTTGACATTGTTCACCTGGAACCTTGTCACTCTGCTTCTACGTCTATTCCAGTCCAGTATTCATTCCAGTCAGCTGCCCTGTGTGCAGCTTCGTCTTTTCCACCTCCCACCCAAACCTTCAACCACTCGAAGTGTTTGGAATACTATCAGGGTCAGACCACTCTCTTGAACAACTACTGAACCAGCCTTCTAAGCACAGGAACCGCTGACCAGTAGCATTGTTTGGTTTGTTATTTCTGTTGAAGATTTTAACAGACCGGCAATGAAGATTGACACCAAGCTAAGCGCAAACCATGTGCTCACCACATGGCCCTATGCACAAACCATGTTAGCTGGCAAGACCGTTTCCCACACCTTCCCCTGTACTTCTTAGATTCCTGTGCTTTTACCACCATGGCCTCTGTGTGCTCATTTCATGGTGTTGTGGGTATTCAAAATGCTATTCATTATGCTTTCAAGCCGAAAAAAACTGTTTTGGAAGATTCAGATGGCTTTGTACTGGTGTCTCACGATCCACAGAACGGTGTTAAATATCTTCCTGTCTGTCTTTATTTTCGGTGGGAAAAACACACCATCTGAAGATGGTATCTATTCCATCAATGCTTGCGTGGTTACTGTCACTGTAGATGAAGAAACCACATTAGAATTTTGTTGCATAGATCAATGAGATCATGTTGGACGCCATACCTGGAGATTATGGTGAGTATAAGTGCCAGCTAATGATGAATTGAGGAACAACACAGAATTGTACTTCAATGAATCATCCAAACACAACTCCCCATCAATTGGATCTCAAAGTAAATGCTGTGTGCGCAATATACAACAAAACATGTCCATCGAAAACAGATTGGTGTGAAATGCACGAGTCTGAATCACCACTCCTCATCGCAGATTTGTCGACGTTCACATTCCTCATACTGGAGAGATACATTGCTTGCCTCAGATCATGTTCTCTTTCAATCCAGCACATTCAAGCTGGACCGTAAATTGCAAGCAGTTTCGCTTGCAACCTGCTTATGTGACAACATTCAATGGATGTCAAGGACTGACACAGAGAAAGCCATGCTCGACTTGTGCACAGATTCGTTTACACATGGACAGCCATGTGATTGATGGTAGAAAACATCTGAAGGTGTACAGAGCACTTGTCATCAAATATAATTAGTAATTATAACTGGGCCACTGGGTTTACAACTACCTGTACTGTTCACATAGGCCCGCTTCAATTAATGAACTTCATCTTCTGCATGCTATGCCAGAGTGACCAAACTTGAAGTAGCCCAAACACATGTGGTGTTGAAAATAGAGAAAGCGATGAGAGCCAAGTTGTGGGCATCAATATTAATGCGGTGCTCTAGCACCCTTCCAGTGTTAGTTTTACAAAAATTATTGAGTGCACGCCTGGGCTGACCTGGCAGCCCTCCATTAGAATCATGCCAGTTCAGGAACCCCTTTGTGACAGTGTAGGAAACATTCTCGCTGCAGCCCTGCAGAGGCCTATTTTACAGAGTACGTTGAAAGCCCAGTTGTCCGGACATCAGTACAGTCACTCCCAGTCATCTCTGACAAAACCCGCTCAAACCCGATGCTTTCCTGTGCTCTCTGAGCCTTGGACCCGCTGGACTACCATCGGAGATGCACCGGACCCGCTCACATACCTTCGGAAACCTGTCCGTCCTATGTCCTGTCCATTCCGTCCAACCCCACTGGTGTGTAGTAGCTTATTTCCCATGGCTGATGTGGCATACAGTGTTATTACCTGTGTTCTCACATGTCTGCAGTGCCTCATGTCAGTTTATATATCTCTGGACCTGATGTTTTCCTATTTTCAATATTCCGGATTTCAATGTAGCTAGTTATATAGGACTCATAGTACGACCAAGAACTTTACTTTACTGTAGGTGGGACTTCCCATCTACTTGGTCACATACCTGTCATTACCTGTTACCTGGCTGAATATACCTGGTTATCACCCGTTCTGCACCCGCAACCCTTGTCATTCATTTCCCCTGACTTTCCCTTGTTTCCAGACATAGTCCAACACTTTCTGCACCCATTCTCTTGCTATTCTCCGTAACCTGACGACCCAAAGCTCCGGACCTGCTTTCCCACACCTTGGACTAGGTAGTATACCTTCGGACCCAACATTTTAACCTCTGGACTTGGTCCGCATACCTTCAGACTTGTTTCTTTACCTTTCCGTGACCTTAGATACTAACTATCAGACTTATATCAGTAGCAGACCCCTTTAGGGTCGAACATTCTTATCTTGCAAGTGAAGCAGCAGGCATAGCAAAGACCCAACACTATATCCGCCCACTGCGGAGTTGTTACCCACAACGGGTTTTGCTGAAGGATATACGCTCAGTCAGTATGTAATTTCAAGCCTTTGTCTCATAACTATTTGGACACTTTTTTTGACCAGCTTGAATCTTCAATGCCTTTCAACCTATTCAAGTACTGCCTTTGTCTATCAGCAACACGACTGCAATTTCTTTCATATCAGTATATCAAGTTCATCTTCTTGGGTTCTTCTCATTGCTGTATAAGTGCTGCAGGCATAATCATATCAACTGATCATTATCAGTGTTACAAACAACATCATGCCCAATCAATTTTTGGCTCTCCTTCCCACATTTTAACTGAGTCTACACCTGATTCAGCACAGACTGTCAAAGGGGTCTGTATGCTGGCCCCAGTTCACCAACTGCCACCTTTTTACAGATATCCAATTCAGTACCATAGGAAAACCACCCAATTTGCTTAGTCGCATTTCTGCAGCTGATCCTGCCCAAACTTCCTTTTATTCTCCCTCACCAGTGATGTTGCATCCTCCACCCCCAGTGGCCACTCATGCCCAGTGAACTCTACCTGTGGCCAAAACAGTTGAGAACAAGTGAAATATGACAAATTTAGAAGCTCCATATTTGACCACAGTAGACTTGCTGTGGAGACTAATACAATATTGCACATCTGTTTGGATCATCTCACATATTGTTGGGTATCTTAAGAATATTGATATCATATTTCACCATATTTCAGGTCAGTTCAACTGGTATGACAAAATTGGTTGCATTCAAGTGAAATATGCTAGAATCTAACAATGCATATACTTTTACCTGCGACCAGAAAACATGACATGGGACAGTAACAAGTGATGCAACTATGAGCAGTGTGACAGCAACACAGCAGAATAGCAACAGCAGTGCAAAACATGATAGCAGAGAAGCCACACAACAGCAGGCACAAAGCAGCCATACTAAGGAAGGCCAACAGAAGGTAGATGAGACAAGGATCCAGTAGCAGGGCAAAGCAGCAGTGATGACAGTGAGAAGAGTGCAGGAGATTGCAGGAGAGAGTCCAAGTCCAAGAGACAGTGACAAGGATCCAGCAGCAAAACAAAGTGGTAATGAAGATGGCGAGGAGAGTGCAGGAGAGAGTCTGAGTCCAAGAGACAGTGACAAAATAGGAAAGGATCACAAGGCAGGTTAGGTGGGGCTAGTACATGGCACTATTGGCAATATCACCATTCTTTGTCCACACCCCTTCTCATTCCTAGATACTAGGGGGACTCAGAGTAAAAAATGAAACTTCGCTAAAACTTGCGAAAACTCACTAAAACTTGGCTGGAGTTTGATGAAACTCAGGTAAGACTAAGAGAAACAGAGCTGAGTAGTACTTGGCGCAATTGGCATGAAGTTGGACATTCAAATGACACTTGTTATTTGCAAAGCATGTAATATACAATGCAGGCAGTCATACATTAAGTAGAGTAGAAAATGGAACTGTGTCATATCTTTGTAATGAGTAGTCTCAACAAACTTTGTATTTCAACTGACAGAAATCAACAAAATTGTTAAAAAAAAAACAAGTCTCCACAAGAAGATCTGCATGCCTCCATGGAGACACTGTCTTGTTACTTAAGGGTCTTATATAGTTCATGTGTATAGTGACAACACAACTATACTTATTAAGACTTCTTGCCAGTCCTTAAGTCCACAGTGTGGGTAACAACTCTGTAGTAGGCTTGCAGATATGTTGGGTCAGTGCTATGTCTAGCTGCTACGTCTAAGGAGTAGACGCATTTGACCCTAAAGGGTTTCTGACCAGGCTCTGGCTCAAGAGATAGAGAGGAAAAGAATAAGGGGGACAAAGTCACTGCCAGACCAAACAGAGAAATGTGTTCCAGGAGCTAAGAAGTGAGCTGAAGAAGCTACAACTACGAAGCTATAACAGGGGATGCTACTAAATAACCCAAACTAATGGGGAGCAACCAAGAACTGGAAACCAGAAACCACCAGGTAAAGACAGGTATAAAGTCCAGGTAAGAGAGAGATCCTTATGTAAGCAGTAAAAATGTGAACATAACCTAAGGAATGTAAGGGTAAGTCAAACTACGTCAAAACAGTCGCTGCAAGGCTGCAGCCAGAATGTTCATGACAACGGTCTACAGATTTTCTACTTCTTGGCAGATAATGTGGTGGTTCTTTGGGTGGAATTACCTTTTTATTTACACTGTGGGTTTGACTGTGATCTCTTGGGTGAATCTGATAGGTATATTTCAACCTAGTAGGTTGTGTTTCAACCTATGAAAGTCTGTTTCAACTTTGTTGTGTCTCCCTTATAGCAGAAGGGAGAGTTTCCTAGAATACGAGTGTCGTCGATTGTCAGCTGTATGACTATTGTATAAAATACCTCAGAGAGATAGTATACAATCTAGAGGAAAATAGAAAACCTTGTTGAATAGTAACCTCAATAAAGTGGTATCCAACTATAGGCTTATATAACTTTAATCTTACTTCAAGGCAACTAATTGGCCTGCACTTTTAAGTCTTACTTAATCACACTCACTATAGGTGATATTGGAGTAAAGTGGGAAGTCTTATTACATGGGTGCAAAATGGGCTCATTTTATACCTTTTTGGAGGCCAGATTACTAAGCATGATCCATCACATAGATTGGTAAGAATGCGCTTTCAAACCAGGCCATTGGGTGTGTTGAGTCAGCTTGTTTACTAAATATCTTACAAATACAATGTAATCTTACAAAGCATGAAAGAAAAATGGTATGAGTCATCACATGGATTGGTAAGAATGTGCTTACAAACCAGGCCATTGGGTATGTTGAGTCAACCTTGTTACTAATGGATTATAAATACAACTGCAAGTCTTACAAAGCATGACAGATCATTTACAAAACATGATGAGTCAAGTTGAATCCTTACAAATCAGAATATTTCCCAGTCACATGACATGCTGACAGACATGTCTGGATAGCCAGTGAGAAACTCTGGTGGCAGAATGAGCCTAGAAAAATAGAAAGAAATGGAATGTTACAGAATAAAATAGAAATACATGGAAATGCACAGAAAATGAGTCTCTGACACAAAAACTGAGAATACAGGCTAATGAATCAAGGAAAAATGGTAGGGTAACTTTGTGATAGGGTTCAGTACAGTCTATTATACCTTCCTTATCATGTCTTATATATATATGTCATGGTATGAAGTGCATACCATGCATGACACCAGTCTGTGACTTTGGAGGGAGTGTGAATTCTGATTGAGGCGGGGGAGAAGAAGACAATGGAGGGAGTGGCCATTTAAAGGGAGCTTGGGGCCTGGGTGGACTGTTGAGGATTGTGACATTGGGGTCATTTGTCCTGTCTTGCAGGACAAATGGGCTGAGGGGGCCTATCAAGGCTAAAATCCATTGCATCGTTGTCATTATGATATAAGTTGTCATCTTGAAGGTATGGGCTGAGAGTATCTGGAAAATCTAAGTCATTGTCAATGGAATAAGGGGTCCTGTGAGGTTGGGTGACAGGCACATTAGGGGGAGTATGATACTGGGGGGGCTGAGTGCTAGGGTGCTGATAGTAAGGGTGCTGACTTGGAGTGCCGGGGAAATAGTTGAATTGATGATGCTCGGCACTGGCAGAATAGCCAGCACCCTCATATGTAGCGGCAAAGGGAGCAGGTTGAGGGTGAGCAGCAGGTTGAGGTTGAGGAGCAGGTTGAGCACTAGGATCATAGCCCCCATACTGGGTGCTACCAGATTGCAGGCCCTGTGAGTAAGAGCTTCCTGCCATGCATGAGATTCAAAAGTAGTTGGTGGCATGGTCTGTTCCAGGCTGTGACGAGACTGTCTTCAGAGACAGGGCTGGGTTTGTCCCTATGATGGCAGCGAGATCATCATACCAAGGGAAATCTTCAAGTATTTGCACTATGAGTTCTGTTAGTTGAGCTAGTTATTTTTTAAAATGTATGCACCATGCAAATTCTGAGCAGAAGTTTCATCCTGTGGTATAACACCAGTGCCCATTGCATATAATTTGTCATGGCATTCACAATATCTTTTCCTGAGCCTTTGACAAATGAGTCAGTACAAAGAGAAATCCTGGGAGAAGTCTTATGTGTTGATGTGATTACTTGTTGAATCACGAAACTTATTGAGCATGTTCAGATAGTACTCTGCATAATCTGGATCCCTCTGGAAGACATGCTTTGCAATAACTGCACATACCAAAAGTTTGTCTTTCCTGGAGGGTCATTTGCTATCTGAGTTGGTCTGCTTTGATTCTGAGGAGAACAGTATGCGACAGTCAGCTGAGTAGGAGCAGAGATGCTCAATCACCCTCTGGGTGCAGGAGGGGTCAGCTTGTCACTGAATCACAAATTTGGGGGCGGTATCTGGATTGGAGGTGCTGCTAGCGCTACTTTGTGTTCCTCAACCCTTGCTGCTTCTTCTGCGAGTGACAGGCCCTTGGGCATGTTCCATGATGTTCAAGTACTTGTGAGAGAGTGTCTGCAGGCCCTTGAGGTGTGCAGAGCGATGAGGTCGTGGTGGTCGAACAACAGGCATATTTTTGAAAGTCTATCATGGTGCCAAGGTCTGCCGCATGTGCTATGCATGTCGAGGTGGCTGTTCTGATGCATGTAAGCTGAGTCTTACCTGAGTTTTGTCAAGCTTACCTGAGCTTTAGCAAAGTTTCATTTCTTATTCTGAGTGACACTACTATTTGTTAGACTAGAAAACAAAATAAACTGTTCCACTTACCAGGCACACAGCTTCTGTATGATACAACTGAAAAAATAATAAGTTTAGAGTTAGTATTGACAGAGAGCTGCAAAAACATACCTTGATCTGCTTCACGCCCAATTGAGAATAGTATGCATTGAACTCCTTGGTGGAACCACCACTGACACTAATTTGTTTTAGCCATCAGAATGCACAGAAATTGCTGTGTAATCAAATAAGTGCTTATCCACTAAACAAGACTGTAAGTACTTACCATCTGTTTTTCTTAGGGCCTGGTCACATTTTGACTACCTTCTTTGATGATACAGAGGTGTTGGAACCATTGTCAGAAGACAGGAGCACAGTTGATGTGATTGACTCAGGTGGACCAGTCACATTGTTGATGGAAGTGGGAGAGGGAGCTTCAGGTGTTTGATTGGTATTGGAGCTTGTAGCTGCAAGGGGGACAGTGGTGGGTGTCATAGTAGCATTGACTACTGTTGCTGGGTTAATCAGCACACAGCAGATTGACCCAGCACTACAAATAATACAATTAAATTTATATCATCAATGAGTAAAACACTTACAAAGGATTGATAAGAAGAACCAGTAGCTGACTTGGAATAGAGGAGACAGAAACAGAATTGGATATACCTGCAGTAGATGCATTGTCTTCACTGCCTAGAAGTACTGAATTAACAAGTGGGGGGAGTGGCTGGTCTTTATGTGCATCAGATGGAGACACAATGGAATAGTGGTCAGTGTCTGCATTGACAGTGGCAGGGGAGCTCCAAGTTGGTATGACAACAGGAGGGTTCACAGACTCATCTAGTGCTGATACACTGTGACATGAGTATATGCATAATAAAGACAAAATAACATACCTATAATGGCCAGAAAGCTTATAGTTGTGGCAGCAGGAGAGTTCACAGATTCAACTAATAAGATGTGTGAGCATATGTGTCACAAATAACAAAATACAATACCTTTTATGCACTTTTTAGTGCCCTCCAACTCAGACTCAGGGCTCCACAATTGTTCCTGCCCTAAGAGTCTAGTTCACTGTCAGTGTTGTCTGCTTGTTTGACTTTCTTAGATTGTTTGATGTAGTCTCCATTAGCATCAAGATGGTTTTTCCACCACAATGGGTAAGAGGTACTGCATAATAGGTCCAGTTTCCATCTGTCCACTGTGAATCTAAACAAAGGATACTTGTTCTCTATGATGACACACACAAAGCTTGTTTTGTACATGGTCACAGACACATAATGACACCCTGATACTCTACAGTATGGCCTATAGTAATATTCTGAAATTTCTAGTACCTTACCAGGTTTTGTTTGAAGGTTATTTTCTGTCAAATGAATTAAACATTTAAATTCATTACTTATCTCATGATCTACCTCAAAACCCTTTTCTTTTCATTAGTCAGCATTTTCTCATACATTTTCACACCTAATGAGACATAATCAGATTGACATCTTAACATCTTTACAGGTACATAGTCAACATCTAAGCAGAATATTCTATTTTTCAGTTTGATGGTCAGATTAAATAAGCAGAACATTGTCAAAGTGACAGATGGAGTAAAGAATTGGTAAGGCAGTGGTAGAGTGCTGATTATCTGAGTGAATATTAGTTTATTCCTCTGCTCTTTTGTCATTATTTCCCACAATGTACTGATTATCTAAGGCCACCTCTGAGCCATATTAAATTACTCTAGCTAGTGTACAGTTACTAGTTGTCTAGTAGCAGTTCTACTCTGTTCTCTTTGAGACATAGGAAACCTATCCTGTGGGGAGAATATGCATATTTTAGCAGTTAAGGATGACAAATAAGACTTATACTTTAGTCAACAGTATTAAGAACTTGGCCCCTTAAGATGATGTTATGATAATATACTCTGTTCTGATTGTGTGTCATACTCATTATGAGTGCCTAAGCACCAGAAAGGTTGGTTTCAAAGTCATGTATTAGGTTGATTCAATTGTAAGAATAAGAAGTATCTTAAGGATATTGCTCTGGTTCACCACATATTGTTGTATTTCTGTATTATCATAGCACTGCATCAAGCCAGTTATTGATAATAATTCTGTATTATCATAGTACTGCATCAAGCCAGTTATTAATAGTAAAATCATATTAGCAATATTCATAGTATCTTAGCACTGCATCAAGCCAGTTACAGATCTAGCTACTGACTTTTGAGATTATCTAGGATTTCTGCCCTTTTAGTCACTGTCTAACTTGCTTAGAAAACTCAACTCATTATACCCCTATGAACAACCATGTTATCAACCATTGGTAATTGTCTGAACTGTTGACTGTGGCAGGATTGTGAAATCTGGTGATTTTATTGCCTTTCACATCCTAGTAAGACAACGAGATTGTGAAAAAGTAACCTGCTTGAGTGGATTAACTTGCTCCAGGTCATTGGGAGGAGCCCTTTAGTCCCAAACTCAAACCAGATGCTGCAGATAATCTTGCAAATGGAATTAAGTAACTCTTCAGTGACTACCTGACCATTCTCATGTTTCAGGTAAGGTGCAGGTCTATGCATTACCTTTTGTCTAAGTCCTTCTGGTGTTGTACACCATTCTTCCCATTCTGCATGAGTCCAGAACCTAATATCCAGATAATTGTGCTTACTGACAGGAGGTATCATCTGGATGGTTGATGATGCCTATGGGGACTCAGATATACAAGTGGTAGTGCTAGTGATAGTGGGATCTGTTACATGGTTGGTCTTGAATTCACACTAACAAACAAGTATACCTTTCTCGCTAAGGCTTAATGTCAAATAGCAACACTAAGATAAGACTTAGGTTGAAAGTTGATCAGAGAGAGATAGGATCAATTGAGGATGCAAGTTAAGACACTAGATTGCATAGAACTAGCTTGGGAAATACAAGTAGATCCATGATGTATATATAGGTATAACAAAGCAAGTTGAGGGCAGGCTTGTAAAGTAATATAATGATTGCAAAAGGAAAACATGAGTAAATATGGTGAAGTGATACAATATTAGTTTATCAACCAATAAGAAATCAACCAATGAAATGTAACATCAAGTTAAGAGGAATTTGATGGAGCATGCTAGAACACAATGGAAGGTGATGGAATGTAAGAGAAAAAGTGTCTGTTAAGTATGCAGTTGTAACAGGATCTACATTAACAAGCTGCACATTGCATGCAAGCTCATGGAATGCAGACCTCCAAGTCAAATACTATTAGTACCAATATAATTCAAAAAATAGGGAATATAAAGCACTATGGGCTGGACTTGAAAGGGCAAAGATGCTTTGGGCAAACCATTACAAATTGGCAACTTGCACAATATCCTGTAGGGGTAACACATTAAATCTGGTAATTACCACACAGTTGTCTTGCATTAACCAGGCTTGTTAGCCTGTTCACAATGCATTAGACCAGTCTAACTATCAGAGCTGGCTTCCTTATAGACTACTCTCTCTATTAGGCCTATCCTAACACATACACTCTGATATTCACAGCCACATTTTCTGCATTTTTGAGACTCAGCTATTTGTCATTCAAGTATGACTGCACATACTCCAGTATCCAAGTACTCGTTAGCATACAATAAACAACAGACCTACCCTCATTTATATCAAAGTCATCTCATCTTTACACCGACAGCACATCTAAAAATGGCCGGCAGGAACAGCAGACTGGTGGAGGTATGCCTCATACCAGGACATTCATGACTCAGGAGATGCAAAAGGACACTGGGTGTCCAGTAGACTAGACTGTAATGTCCTGCATAGAGATACCTCTCAATAGGACAATAATTTCATTTTAAAAAGAAAAAAGTATGACTGCAATTTGGCTTTCTGTCATATTCCATATATTGACCCCTATCAGTCTTCTCCACATCACACCTAATCAGTCCCCACTTATATCCAGATCTCCCCTATCGGTTATCTATGCACCTCTGGAGTTTCACTAGACTGGTACTACCTCCAATCAGACTCAGTAGAAGTCTGGCCTAGTCCCCTTTACCCCTCAATAGTGCCATAACCCATAACCCTCACCTCTGCTCTGATCTCCACTGGTGTTCTGGATCTTATCTCTCTATTCCACTTCCTAAGCACTCAATTCTTGTTGGATTGTTCTGTAAATTTACATATATGATACTGAATATATATGAAATGTACTCTAGATTTCTGATTATCAGAATTTGATGTTTTGAAGGTATGGGCCTCTTAGGGAATGACATGGGTATACCCTGGAGTATCTGTGGTGATACCCCCACCAGCATGGGTGTGGGTTCATTCATGTGTACCAGGGATGACTACTCATACCCACACCCATGAAGGGTATGACATGAATGGTTGGTACTACACCCTTAGATATCTTAACAAATGTTGTAGTAATACTGGAGACAAATCTACTACTAGTCTTACCTTGTTAATTGGTAATCATTTAAGTGAGATATAAGCTAAATACAACCCAACACATCACAGTGCAAAGATAACATTTCTGCCTACATGCCCACTGCATGGGTGTAGGTAGGGGTGTGGGTATCCCAAGTGCCTACCCCCACCCATACCCCTGGGTACCCACACCCATGATCCATAGTGGGTTATAGATACCCATGACATTGCCTAGGGCTCCTTATCAGTAGAAATAGCAAGCATATACACCAGCTCAAAACTCCGGCCTGTTGTGAGCTGATCTTGGTCATTGAAAGCAAGTATATATGTTATGATAATCATATATGAACAGGTGGATCATGGATGCAAGGGTAAGATACTGAAAATGTCAAAAATGCAATTGTCTATGTTTTTGTTCCTGTAGAAGGATCCTGTGTGTCCTGGGCTGGCTATATGATATATCTACTCCAAATATACATAGAAGTAGACCCCTCATCCTCCTTGAGGTCTGGTCCTACAGGAATTTTTTTCACAGGGGGTAAACCACCAGGAGAGGGGGTACACTATGCAACAAGGCATGCTCATATGGTCCTGGGCTCCTGATACATTGCTTATATTGCTGAATATATGCTGGGAATCATTTTTCCAAGTCTATCCATCTAGAAATAATCAAATGGGAACATATTCTGTATATGTGCTATATCTATTGATGTAGGACACTTTAGGGGGTCAAATAAAGATGGGAATATGTTCATATATGCTCATAAACATGTCCTGGATATTATAGAACACTTCCCTGTCAAAAGGGCAAAAATGCGAAAGTGTTCTGTACCTCACCCTATTTTGAAAGGGCCCTGGAAGGGGTCTCGCGATGAGAGGCACTTAGAGCAGAGGGAGAGAGAGCTAGTAATTTAGAATCTCAGTTTCTGGGTAGAAGACTCCTGCTATTCAATGTACCTAGTAATTTAGACTAAATGTACTGTTAGCTCATTTGCGTAAAGAAATGGTAATGTACTCACATCTCAGTTTCTGGGTAGAAGACTGAGATGTTTTGGTGTCTGAAGGCATTGCTTTATCATACGGGTGGATCGGGTGGAATAGGAGTGTAGATATAAGTATGAAACCTATCGTTCAGGACGACAGGTGACTGACATCACTCTGCACTCGTACCTCACTACTTCTCTCCTGGTTCCTTGTCCTGATCGGTTTCCAACAAGGGGAGCTGTCACACAAATAAACAAAAAAGTGGTCTATTATATTATATTATGCATATATATACTAAACTACTACTTATGTATAAGGAGGACCTGTTGTGGTGTGGTGGTGAAGCTGCAGTGAGGTGGGAAGGGTGTGGGAATAATTGATATTGTGGGGGACGATGTTGTTGGTGTTGTGGGGTAATTCCTTCGTTGTGTGGCTTGAAAATGCGGAAATGTGATGTGTGGGAATAGTGTGGGGAGAAAGTGACCAAAATGGGATATGCTTTGTGAATTTCTGCTTTTGGTGACAGGTGATGCAACCAGGTGCTTGGCACCCCCCATGCATCACTCCCCACTGATAGTTAGCCTATTTAAATGCAATAGAATGATGCCGTGGCCTGCAACTCGATTCCTGACCGTCATCAATTCATCATCTCTATTTTCGATACCAAATGAGTCCGAGCTGCTTCAAGTTGGCCATTTGGCCCGTGCAGAAGATGTTCATAAATTGAAGCAGACAATACAGAATATTGTACCGTGAATTTAGTGCGGTGTTACCAAAACGAAAAGTTCAGCAATAAATAAGTAAGCGGAGTGGGGCAATTTTTCAAATCTCCAAAATGCTGCAACACCGTGACATCCCTTTGCTGGACAATCATTCAAGTTGCCCCTAGGTGGGCCCGCAGCCTCAGGACGTCTCGTGGATTCACATACTGGGCCAGATATTGTTATAGACAGTGCCACATGACTAATGTGAACCTACAAAATGTGAAAAGCAAACCATCTCATCGCACGTTCGCCCGATAGTCAGCAACGAGTTTCGCCGTCTGTTAAACACGCATATGGACCTCCGCAGGCTCAGAAACCCGCCCGTGTTCTTTGTCGGTTGAACCTTTTGCTTCTTGGAAAATTTCAACGTCTAGGTTCTTGATGTTCTCCAGTGGGTCTACTTGCGATTGCGTAGCTCTGGCTCTGAACATAATCGTGTTCTGAACAGATTTAGAACTTATATCGAGTTATTCAAATGGTGCTCACCAATCCACCACCATGACTTCAGGCATCGCCTCTTGGGACCCTCTGAGTCTCCCGAAGGAGCAACCTCCGATTTAACCTGTATGCCACATCGGTAAGTTCGTCGTATTTGCCATTTGTCGAGTCCGTTTGACAACTGATGAGGTTAACAACGAGTTCCCCACAACTGCACAATATGCGAGTCAATATATAAAATTTTGAAGCATTCCATGTCATTACCATTAGGCCAAATCACCCATACTGCGGACCACACATCTACGTCATTTCAGATGTGGCAGAATGCGGGGTACCAACATACTCGCAGGTCTGCTGCACGACTAGAAACTTGAAGCTTGTTAAAGAACGTTCCGGAAGATATAGGCAGTGAAGCCCTTACCCACGTCGCCAGTGCAATGGCCATTAAACTGATGGATCATTGACGGAAGCATTTATAAGCCTTACAAGGATTAAATACCTGGTGATCAACCCAGTTTCTGTGTAGAGGTGACGTCAAAAAGGGCATCACATCTGATGAAGGCGCTGCCTATCTTACCGATTGTCCAACAAATCAACCGGTCGATCATCGTCACGGTGCTATGACAGATGTAAGCTGATGTGAGAAATAGATGGTTAACGGTCATACTCTTTGATGTCAGACCCTCTTTTCTGTCTTAAACTCCAGGCAGTGCCAGTGGTGACCACGTCACAGGCTGCGCGTGCGATGAAAACAAGCGCAATTGGTAAAAATTGAGTGTCTCCAAAAGTCGTGAGATCCGTCATCGAGACCGCCCTTGCTGCGAGAATGAGTGTCAAAACTAGTGCAACCACGGAGAAAACCTCGCAAATAATGGGTAAAAAAAGATTTCTAGTGAACTTCCAAAATCGAAATATGTAAAATGACTGATATTTACCCGTAAGCATAACATAACGAATGCAGATTCGAAATCACATACCTGCACAATGAGTACTGTGAAACCGCACAGCGGAACAGCCAGGTCTATCGCTAGAGGAGCCACCTTGAGTTGAGATGGGTCACCATAATTGCTGACAGTCAATGTCCACAATGTTGATATTACACAGATGAAGTGACCCAGCTGAAGCAAACTACAGAGCGTGCAAAAAGCACGTATCATTATGTATTTGAACAGAAAAGCAAGTCAAACATGAAGCGTACGTGACTGCAGATACCTAACCATATAAAGCGGATCGATCATTAAAATCAACAATAAAAAGTTGACTGACTCACAGTTGCTTTCAGAGCGAGGTGATCGTCCCTGAACCTTGCAAAATACAAGTAGGACTGGCAGCTGAGGCAGCCAAATAATGCAGCGTTCAAAAGTCCAGAGACTTGGATCGGCCCAATGACCAGCCTTGCATCAAAATCGTTCGCTAAGCTCAGGCTATTCATGGTGCCTGTACTAAGCTATTCAAGGTTATTGGTAACAGTCTGATCATTCGAGTCGTGTCTGACTTATGAAAAGATGATTGGTTTGGAATGCTAGCAGCGAGGAGCCTGACGAAATGCACGGAAAGGTCGAGGGTTCCATCCACCACAGCTGCAGGAGTACAGAGATACAGTATCTCCATGGCTGATGTGTGAATACATATAGTAATGCGCTTGAGCTTGAGTCGCCGAAGCATTCTCGGAGGAAAACAATACCTGATGATCAGAATAAAATTCATACAGCCGCAACACAATTATAAATTTGATGTTATATACTTGTCCTTGAAGATTGAGGTAGTGCTTGGGACTAATACAAATGAATTTTGGTCTTCGGTGCCCGCAGGACGAATTCCAAGTACACTGGGCGTCGTGACTAGCACGAGACTCGGATGCACCACTTGTCGTGCAAGGTTCCAAACTTCCAATACGATCTTCTAATAGTAGCCTGACGAATTGGCGATGGTTCTCAAGAGTGCCCAGCCTGTATTTCACTTTGGCGACATGCTCGGAGATGCATAACTCGTGTGCCAGCGTTGGATGCATGATCATTGCTATGGCGTGATCAAAGTTGTCTGTACAGCCCAGCCAGTATCACGGTGCCTGGTTTCGTGATCATGATGATGAGCTGATGAATATTGTTAGCTAGCCACCTGCGGGTCTCCAGTGGCAGGAGTCGCAGGACACTCAACTCAAACCAAGTTAGTTTTGAAACTCCGCACGCACACACATTTCGAGGAAAGGAAGTACAGTTGAAATGGTAATAATGCATATGCTAACAATGCATAAGTCTCATAATGCATGGACTTTTTTGGATCCCGACGGCGTTCCCATGTAATTGACCGCATAATGCATATTGCATAATGCATAACCTTTGCATAGCCAATATGCATTATGAGGTACCAAATTGATAGGACGGGACAATAGGTACAACAATGTATTGCATAAATTTATTGTTCTGCTTCAGTGGTATTGTCTCCTTCGACTATGTATAGAAGCTAGCAAGTAATCATGACAGTACGATACCACACAACAATGTCCGTAAACCCAAAACGCAAACCCCGTGACAAGCCCGCTGTCTATAACCGACCTGCGAAGCGGCAGAAAATCACCAAGGACACTCCTTGAACTTCAGCTCTTTCTCCCAAATGCACTTCTCGCCAAAATCTTACACTCTCTGACTGGATAATAGTCTATTCATTTGTTGATTCTCATCCTACTGTATCACAGACTGAAATTGTTGAACATCACAACTTCGAAAGTTTCGCGCGAACCTACGACACGAAGAACTACTTAATGCTAGACAAACATCTTTAGAACGATTCTTCTCGGTATAATACATGTACTTTTCTGTAGGACTATGGACGATTTTCTGTCACACTTTTGGCGGAGGTCACATGCGTCACAATAGTGTGACACATATGCTATTGCATGTCTCATAATGCATAACATTTTGGCGGTCCCAACGGTATGCATTATGAGCATTTCAACTGTAGTGCGGGAGTCGACGTAAAGAATCTCGGTGCACATCTATAACTCGGTACACGACAAATCTTTGTGCACATCAGAAACTCGGTGTGACAGATGTTGAACCCGGTACAAAAGAACTCGGTACATGAATCTCGATGTACATAGAACTCGGTGCAATGAAACTCGGTGCAATGAAACTTAGTACGATAAACTCGGTACAATGATTCAAACTCGGTGCAATGATTCAAACTCGGCGCAATGAAACTGCACCTCAGGCATCACCAATAGTGGTCTAAGAGACCTGGTTTCTATGTTACAGTTACTTTCATATCAATAGACCAGATTTCATTTTATTCCGTTACCACTTCTGTTTTATTCACTGCGGAAACCAAGCGGAAACGACTTTTTAGTCGGACACTAACTCGAGCGAGATTGCTTAGAGATCCCAATGTAAAACGTACCCTGTCGCTAAGCAGACACAAACACGACTTGCAGAATCTTCGGGACATCAAGAAACCCCTCCCATGCAAACTGAGAGCCACTTAGATAAATTTTCGATAATTTTCAATAGTTAACACTAGTTAGCTCTAGGAACTATAGTCTAGCACAAGCTAATGACAATGGCCCACAATTAGCGTAACATCACGAAGCTATATCTGTCTAAGTACGGATTTGCAAAGAATGTCTGACACTCGTCAAGGACATTAGCAGAGCTCCATTCACGAGGAGCAGTAGGGCCAAAACGCGAAATTAAATGTGCACTACGATGAATGTTGCTGATTGGAATAATGCTCGCTATATGTTCTCCATTTTGATGACACGCGAGACTTTGCGCAAGCCATGATTGCGGTCGGGTGCATGGGAAACAGTGAACCATTCCACGTAGGCGAGGTGTTTTGGAGGTCGGAATGTTGGCGGAAAGAGTATAGCAAGAGCTTTGGGAGGGATCCGATCGTGGCGGGTTTGCGCACCGATCCTTGCCATGCATAATGCGCAAATTTGCGTAGTCCAGCTTAATCTTAATGCTATCGATGGCCTTTATAGCGTTAGAGATATTGTGGAATTGACGAAGGCGCAGTTCCTGAAGATGACGATGTCAGAAATCACCATCGACCGCCTGCTAAGATAATGCACTTCTCCCTGAGGAAATTGACCAGTTCGATATACCCAAACTCCCCGAAGTCCCCCTTGACATTTTCCTCATTGAACGATTCAAAGTCTTCAATGGGGAGTTTTTGCCCCAGCCAATCTTGAGCCGCCGATTGTTCAAGGTGAGACCTTGGTAGGATGCCACTTGGTAGAATGTGAACGCCGCTGCTGGGTCAACAAAAGTGACGAACTGCCACCCAAATAGATCAGTAAATGCGTGTGGGGCATGCGAGAAAAACAAGACTCACGGCAATATGCTTGTCCTGCATGTACCTTACGCTTTGCAACACACCGCCGCGAATTGCGTTACACAAATCCTCCGTTGTTGTCTCAGGATGAATGTTGCCCAAGTACACCGTACGATTGAGGGTTTGACCACCTCTCATGTCCGTTGCAAAAGGGTAAGGAGAGAACGGGTTCGGGCCCGCAGCAGGGCTAAGATTTGCAGACTGAGCGACAAGAGATTTGGCTGCGGCAACCTGGGCAGCTTGTGCAGCAGCTTGCTGAGACTTGGGTATGTACGCGCAATGATCCTTGCCGTAGTTGACGCGCTTTCCAGCCCAAGCTGGCTCGGTAGGGAGCGTATTAACCACCTAAATGACCGGACATCGGCGCCAGAATGTGGTGAAAACTTCAAATACAACACACCTTGGTAGCAACCGAGATACTCAAGAAATGTACGAACTCAATGTTCTTGTCATAGACAATTTTGACCTGATCAATCAGCCCGAACTGGCTGGATTCGTTCCGCAACTGCCTTCCGTTATGTTTTCATCCAGGCCACCGAGGTATACGTTTCGGCTCGCGTTGCTCTGGCTGATCGCAAGGCTCACCTACGCGCTGACAGGAGATGGCTTCCCCCATCCGATTTTGAGTTCCTGACCGTGAAGTGAGCTTCTTGATGGTGGCGTCTACGTGGAATCCCGCAGTGGTTCCGCCGTCCAGGAATGACAGGATGACACACAACTTTTCGGGAAAACGATGATATTGTACTTGCTTGGGATGACGCGGAGGAGCTGCTTGTTACGTCGGAAATTGATTCAGGCTCAGTTGTCCGTCTCATGGGAATGGGATTGGTGTTGGGATTAAATAATTTGCCCTGCTGGGTCTGCTTTGTATGATGGTGGGGGCGAGGGGAAGTAGATATTTTGAGGCGCCGCGTTGAGAAATCTTCTGGGTCCACCTCTGGACGAGACACGATAACATGAGGTGCGAGGTGAGTCTTATGTGGAGATGTCGCTGTGGGAAGGAACGGGTGGCAGATTAGGATTTGGGGGTTGCAGACGAGAACAGATGATGATGGCGAATGCGTGTGTCCAGAGGCTAATGATGATATTGCACATGCCTAAGATGTCAAAATGAGGGCGGGCGCACTAAGCTTGGTAAGGCTATGCTAACTTGAAAGTTTCCGACCATAAACTCACCGAATCATGAGCTAACAACTTAAACTTAAACACTCACTCACCTCTCCAAAGTAGTATTTCACAGTCTTCCCACTGAGCAGAAAGACAGCCACACTTTTTTTTCGCTCCTTCAAGTTCATCCTACCTTCAAATCAGACACACGGAGTTCAATAGAGTCAAAACTGCACCGTAAGTGTTTTTTCGAACACGATGCAAAGCCAAGGATCAGGCTCTAGACACTCTGGGTAAGCATGCATCATACATTATACATTCATACTCACCATGATGACTTTGTTGGGGAGCTTAGTGTGGCAGCCTCTCCAAGCCCGAAGCAAGCAGCCCCACAAGTGCTGTGACATTGGAAGTCACTCACCTGCACAATGGATACTGTAAACCCGCTCAACGGAATGGCCAGGTCTGCCGCTAGAGGAAACGCCCTGAGTTGAGACGAGTCGCCATAACTGCTGACAGTCATTGTCCACAATGTCGATATTATGCAGACGAAGTGGCCCAGTTGAGGCAAGCTACAAAACACCTATCAATATTTGAATAATAAAGGGACCACGTCAAACATGTAGCGCACATGACTGCAGATACCTGATCGTATAAAGTGATTATTTGAATGAACAATGAATTATACAGTTGACCGACTCACAGTTGCTTTCAGGGCGAGGTGATCGCTTGAGAATCTTGCAAAATACACGTAGGACTGGCAAGTAAGGCAACCGAACAGTACAGCGCTCAAGAGCCCACAGACTTGAGTTGGACCGATGACAATCCTCGGATCGAAAT
>JABBWA010000316.1:0-54290 GCA_016628065.1 Suillus lakei | reverse complement strand
GTGATAGGGAAGAAGTATATCCAGCCCCTCAATTCCATTCGTGATTGGGAAGGAAGCCAGTGTGTAGTCGTCGCACTGCCTACAGACGAGTCCGTCTTGAACGACCCGGAGTACAAGAAGCGTGGGTACAAACAAGGTTCCCGCGTCGCAGTCGTACGCTGTGCTGTCTATACACTTCCATGCAGTGACTCACGAGCCTACAGGATTATATGGGTTCGCATGCAGAATATGTTTCTGTACCTTGGAACAAGATATACGTGATCCCTGAGTCGGTGTCGTCATTGACGGCCGTCTCTGCCCTCGTGCAAGGGTTAACGGCCGTTTCCTTCATGGAAGAAGCGTACAACGTGCAGAAGGGTGACATCATCCTCATTCACACCGTGGCAGGTGGTCTTGGACTGCTCATGACCCAGCTGGCTAAGTCGCGAGGAGCGACCGTGATAGGAACGACATCGACGCCAGAAAAGGCTGCTCTTGCGAAAGCTAACGGAGCGGACCATGTGATCTTGTATAAGAGCGAGGACACAGTTGCACGTGTACTGGAACTGACGAATGGGGAGGGCGTCCATGCAATTTTTGATGGTGTGGGTAAGACACGTAAGAATCGAATTATAGTTTCTCTCTTACTTTTCTGGCTTGACTTGACTTGACTGTTGATGTAGGTTCGAGTCCGATCTCATAATGCCTCAGGCGTAAAGGCACCCTTGTTTCAGTGGGTAATGCCTCGGGAACCGTTCCACCATTCCCTCCCATCAAGCTCGTGCAAAAGAACGTGAAGCTTCTCCGGCCTACGTGCGCTTAACAACTGCATCATTCAATTTTATGCTCACGTTTTTGTATTACAGTATGAACAACTATACAGTTACCTCAGCAGAAGTGCTCTACTACGAAAATGCCCTGTTCTCCCTTCTTGCCAACGGCACCTTGAAGACGCAGATCTTCAAGGAATATCCATTCACTGCGGAGGGGGTTAGACAGGCGCAAATCGACCTGACAAGTGGAAAAACTACAGGAAAACTTGTAGTCAAAGTCAGCGACTGACGGAACGTTGTACGATTTTTCAATCCAGACAGAAGCTAACAGTGTAACTCGTCTTAAGCTATGTACATCATTGTTATTTATTGGAGTAGCGGACACCCGCAAAGATATGATATTGTCACGCACAAAGACCCGCTGGTTCAGGCGATACTAATGAACATTCACAGCGAATCAGATAAACCGAAAGTTCCGCCAGCTATGTGCCCAACAGGTCTAGCGCCCAGATATGTTACCATGGAGACGACGTACCAAAAGTCGGACATTAGCCGGAAATAAACCTGACCTTGATTTTGGTTACAATCCGAGCAATGCCAACCCAAGTTGTGAAGTCGACTAAAACCGACCTGCAAAGTTTTCGAGTCTCTGAGTTGTGAGTGAATAATGATTCTTAATCTAAGGGCGAAACCGTTGGTTCTGTGGAAGCAATTCGCGTGACTCCCAGTACAACGGAACAGATCAGTTGACAATTATAAGCATAGTACTTGCGCGGGTATATAATAAACGACGTTATGCCTCCATTGTATGTACCCGTGGGATGAGATAGTACTAACATCATGGGATGTCAGATGACGGGAGAGATCGTCGTAGAGGACGGGTAGATTACTGATGACCGTCGGTATACTCAGGAGAGGTACAACATGTGAAGAGCCAGAAGCGAGTCCAGCGTCCAGCGTTTTTTATTGTTGCTTGAGGATTAGTGCTCAAAGTTGTATCAGTGATGCCAGGAGGTACGGTGAATGAGGAGACGGCAGCATGCGGTTGCGAAGATGGCTGCCAGGCTTGAGCTGCGCTGCTGGATTGCTACGTGAAGGTGCTATTTGGAGGGCGTGCCGCAGCTTTCTGCAGTAGCGTTTTTTTCGTGATTAGCCTCCGTTTTTCTCTTGCTGGAGTGTTTCTCTATGTGATATCAGGTGGAATTGAACATTCGAGAAGGAAGATAGGAACATACACATTTGCCCTTGGCCTTGGCATACGGGACATCAACTACTGCCGAGGGACGCTCATGTAGCTCGGTATCTACTCCGCTTGATCTGCCAGAGAGATGGGTTCGAACCCAGTGAAAAGGGCGGGGTAAGGATGACGTATCGCTGGTATTGGGGTTAGGGTATATGGGGCGAAATAGATACAAAAAAACGGCTACAAAGGGTGCTCTCACGCGATGGTGATGATTGAGGGTGGGGGCGGTGCCGTGCAGACAACTGAGAATATCAAGGCGGTGAAAACAATACTGGAGGAGACATAATTAACGACGTACATGACCACAACTTGGTGGGTCGTCAAAAATCCCTCGGGGTACCTGATGAGAGACCTTGAGTGGCTGGCGGATAGGACGTCGTGTATCATCAGCCTGGAATGTATGTATCCAAATGCAATAAGATCTGTTTATGAAAGTGTCACGTACGGCGAGTACCGACTTCTCGCGTTGGTCCAACGGAAGGTCATCGAGGCCAGCTTTTCTTACTATTGCAGAAACATCCCATGTGTAGGCGTTTGCGTGACGGCTTAGGCTCGGCCTGGTGGGGCTTAGGCTCACCAGAATTCAAGCCTGAGCCGTGAGCCCAAGCCGGCGCAAAGCCGGGGCTTGGGCCCAAGCAAGCCGCGGCCCGCGCGCTGAATTTTCTGCGATGGCAATGGGAACAAGTGAGCATGCAGATACAAACAAGTACATACATAATAGACATATAAAATGCACCTATATATTGGGAACAGTGCACGCACGCACAAATGAGCGGCGGCATGCGGAAACAAGTACAGACGAGCAAAAGTGAGTGGTGACATGCGGAAACAAGCGGACAAACGCAGAGGTGCAGTGCAGACAAGTGTAGGCGCACAAATATTAGCAGAGAAGTAAGGAGTATATGATCAGTTAGTTATAAATATTATCAATCGAAAAATCGAACCTATTGCGCAACTTGAAGACGCCGAATACAGACAAGCGCAGCCTGAAACACGTGAAGACAAACGTAGATGTGCATGTAGATACTTGTCAGCAATGTACATACATAGATAAGTGAAAAAAGACGCACCTAGATTGCATGAACGAGCGCAAATGAATGCAAACGAATCTCGGATGAACGAAAAGACAATCGCCAGGCACAAACGTGCGCAAGACAAGCAGCGACAATGGCAGCGAGGTACTACCGCACATGCCACATAGGTAGTTGAACTGGAGTGAAGGACAAGAGGCTGAGAGAGGAGGGCATGTGGCCATGAGAAGGAGAACGAGGGGCGCCGGTGGCTGGCATTCGACAGCAGGGTGAGTAATGTCGAGCAAGCAAAGCACAAGACATGGCGACTCATCGTTTCATGGTGACATATGGGTTGTCGAAGCTGATAAGAAGCACGAAAAGACAAAAATAGAGTACGCTCTGAGGCTTCCATGGCAGTGCCACTGAATGTACCGAAGCCGCGGCCTGGGCCGCCGGCTTAGGCTTTTCTAAATCCAAGCCCAGGCCCAAGCCCTGCTCAGGCCGTGACTTAGGCCTGGACTCTTGGGCCGACCCAGGGCTTCAAGCCGGGCCTTGCACATCACTATTTGCGTCAGGCAGCCAGTGGCTAGTAGCTTTCCATCTGCGGAAAAGATGCACAGAGCACTATATCGTGGTAGTCCAGTGGAGCAGCGAACTTGAACTGATGAGCTGGCTGTTGTCGGGGTCCCATAATCGCGCTGTGTGATCAAAAAGGATGCTGATTTGTTGTCAGTCACTAATCGAGTGATCGGCTGACCCAGAGATAAGCGTTTTCCATCTGGGGACCCCAGATGGAAAAACGCTTATCTCCAAGCCAGGCAATACACCGAATTTGTGTCCTTTGAGGGTTACCACAAGCTCGCCTGTCTTCGTACCCCAGATCTTGACTGGGGACTTTCTGTTTTCGTTAGTGGAGGACAGCAGTTGGTGGTACGCACCAGTCGCAAAAGTGGTCGTGTCTGGCGAGCAGACGACTGTTCATGCCCTGTCTCGAATCTCGATTGGACCGAGGATTGTATCTTCGTTCTCCACGTCCCATTGCCTTGCAGTCCCATCGATGGATATCGATGGATCCGCTTGACACTCACATACCATCTTGACCCCAGCAGACGGACCTCACTGTTTTCGTGTCCCATCCATTTCGCGATGACTTTGCATGTGTCGATGTCCCACAGCCTCACTCCGCCATCCTCGCTTCCGCTAACAACTTTCTTCCCGTCAGGAGACAACGCTTTAGTCTGCACTCCATTTTCTCTGTCCCACTAGCCGTTTCCCACCTGTTTCCCACTCTTTAAGTTCCGTACCTGCAGCGAGCCGGCATCTGAACAAGTGGTGATCCGCTGTCCGCTGGCAGATGTATGGCGCCATGGACTGAATTGTTGTGTCCTTCAAATGTCTGGCGGAACGTTATCGCTGATGTCTCCTGCCTCCCAACGATGGGTGAATATATAATAACATACTGGGTGCAGCTCCATCTCAGCTTTCATCCAACAAAGTCCAAAATCAACCCTTACGACGGTATGTTTCTTCGTAGGTCTCGGTGTATTGACACAATGAGCGTTTTGGCCAATATAGAGTTGAGCTAAAGAGTTGAGCCCACTTGAAGTTCGAGGTAGTACGTTTACACGCGTTATTCATCCACGTGTTTATTTGACAGCTTATGTATGGGCTGTGCAACAAAGAAGGAACATTGGAATTAATGGGGGACCCCCAGGCGAGGGGCGGGGTAGCAGCCGCGCACCGCAGCTTAGTCAGCTACTCAGTGTCTTTCGGGCTATGTCGGACTTGGATGTGTACTTGGGTTATAATGCTCCCCTGGGCGTATAACAAGACCATTCACCCATCCTGAGTAGTTTCAGATCATTCAAGCTACCAGTATGGAATCGCGAGGACTCGGGGGCTTGAGTGTTATTCGCGCTGATCACTTGGAGATAGAGAATATCAGCAAATGAATAACACGCTCGTATGTTGAGCAGCCAGTAAGAAATTGACTTGTAGTTTGGTTGTTTGTATGTTATCTGCTCGTGGTTGAATTCAAGGTGACGGCACCGTGTCGTAAAATTAACGCCTACTCCCCAATTTAGGCTACGCACGCTCGAAGCCGTGTCAACTCCCACTGCTTTAAACTCCCCGACGCTCATCGAGTCATCTTATTCGAGTTTCGCTTGTTGATGTTTCTGTCCGTGTTCTTACTGGCATGAGCTCTTATCATTGAGCAAGAAACTGAGGATGACGCATTGTTTTCAACTTGAAAAAGAGTGTGACAGTGTTGAAGTTCAGGTACGTCAGCACGAAGGATGTAGTGGGGAGAAATGGTTGACGAAAATTGAATCGGCCCTTCAGTACGTACGATAGGGATGTGGAGGGAGACTCAAAACCTGATTTTCGTGAGTACCTTCACGCCTGTCAAATATCAAATCAAAAACATAAGACTACGATAAGGAAAATAAAGGTCACAGCTCGACAAGCCTGTTCTATGACCTTTAGTTGTCGTGTACATAAGAAGACATAAATGGTCTCGGATGGCCTAGCAGTGCCAATCGAGTGTGCCGAAGCCATCGAGCGAAGATCACCCTTCCACAGACGCTCGCGCCGACTACCTTTGCAACAATGCAAGATCTCTAAGTGTGGATGGATGGTATCTTACCTAAGTCCAGCTACAATAGCAAGGTGTGTTTGTTGTGGACCTGTGGTTTGCGAAGCGTTGACTTTAAATAGGGACGCGACCTGACTCGATGGATGGCAGAACAGTAGAATTATTTCCTACTTCAAATCTCCATCTCCAACATCTCAACCTCCTTTGCGTTAACATCATGATGCAGACATTGACATTCAACTCAAGCGTCGATTCTCCACCGGTTTCACCTACCATTGGTGCGCTGCAGAAACCTGTAAGTGTTTGGTTTTGGAGGTATTGGTGTCTGAATATAATAATAAATATCTACTTCAACAGTTGGATGCAAATGTGCGCGAGGACTTAGGCCTGGAAATGGTCAATAACGGTGTCAGCTATCGTCAACGGGAACTCGTCGAAGAGAGGGCCAATATCGTCCAGACCAACAATTCCCACAGGGGATTGTCAGCGGCTATTTGGCGCTTGCCAACTGAAATCCTCTCGCAAATTTTCCTTGACTGTCTCCCGGAAGACGAGTACTTGTCGCCCACATCAAGTATGGCTCCCATGTCGTTCACCGCAGTATGTCGACGATGGAGGGAAGTTGCTATGGGCTTGCCCAGTTTATGGCTCAGGCTGCGGTTGGAAGTCTGGCACGATGACTGGCAGCAGAGAGCTTTTTGCTACGACTCCTGCCTCAAGCGGTCACGAGGATGTCCGCTCTCATTGGCACTCGAGTGTCACACTGACTGGAGCGAGCTACGAAACCTTCTCCAGCCATACATTAATCAAATCTCGTCTCTTTCTCTTGGTTTTTTCACCTGTGATGGCCCCTTCATGATGGCAGATTTCCACGCACTTGAGGAGCTGACCGTATACCAATACGGTTTTGATCCTGTGCGAGCTGTTGCCTCCTCTATCGAGCAATTGCCGGTTAATCTGCGCAGGCTCAACATGAGGGACCTGTTGCTCGACCGCGAGCAATTGGATTTCTTCACTGACTTCACCTGGACCCGTCTCACAACTATCGAGATCAATGTAGATGGACTAGATGCATTTCCACGCTTGCTCTGTCTATGTCCCGACCTCGCTTCCTTGACGATGATTGGAATATTTCACACAATTCAAACTCCAGAATCAGTTGTGCACACCAAACTTCAATCCTTACGCATGTCTGGGGATATATCTTTCGACTCAATCGGATATTTTGACCTATTCGATGTCATCACACTCCCCAATCTTCGCGCGGTTGAAGCTCACAACATGGGACCATGGCCTCATGAAGAGTTCAAGGCATTTTTAACACGGTCAAAATGTCCCCTGGAGAGCCTGATTTTCGGCGGTGGAGTGTTGACAACGGATCAGCAGCGAGCGGAATATGCTACCCTTATGCCTTCCCTCCAATTGAATAGTAGATCCTAGACAACTTTACAACTTAAAAAGATAGTCGTTATGTACATATTTCACGAAATGATGATGACATCGAGGCTTAATACTTATACCCTTACAGATTGCCGTTGCGCAGCTTGTTTTGTCAAAGTTATTTCTGTGCGAGTTTGCTTTTAAGAAGAGTTCTTTTACACATCAATATGTAGTAGTCTGTATATTATCGTCCATCTTATCACGCGAAAACAGCACCTGCGTGCGTCATACGTTGCAAATGTGAAAGAGCTGTATGGAAACAAAAGATAGTTCTGAGCGTTGGCTGCATGCAGCGGAAATCGGAATTTAGATTCGTTGAAGGAGGAGAAACATAATCTTCATCACATATCCATTCATCGTCTTCGTCAGCAGCACCCGCTGCAGTGTTCCGTTGTAAATGGATGCATGAGATGTAGAATACGATGAGAAAAGGAGACACGCATACCTGTTTACCCTGCGCGAGATGCACATCGACAATGTTAGTGGCAGGCGATGCATGATCTGTTTGATGGGGCCACCGGGTTGATAGTCGGTGTAGGTGGGATTTGAATGTGATGGACACATTAATGGCGGGGGGTTGTGTAATGGGTAATGTGGGTCGAGACTAAAGGAATACAGGTTCCAAAGACAGATATAGTCTATTGCCGCGATCAAAGACGTGTTTGATACTCAACTGCGAAGTAAACAGATAAACTACACATACGTCCAGGAGATTACGGGACCCATCGGTGCGAGTAGGTGCGTTCGTACGGGAGGAAGGAAAGACTTCGCGTAGAAAGCGAACAAAAGCATGGGAGTCCCTTCTAGGCAGAGGTCTCGGCGGGTGAGGGACGGGAGGTATGACAGGCACTAACACTGGTTTACTGCGACATGTTGCATCGGACTGTGATAAATACCGATGTGGTGTAGATGAATGCAAGAGCAGGACTACGTACGTTGAGTAGACCAGTGCGGCGTGAACGTTCAGATTTACTGGTCTGTAAGAGATATCAGCACATAAATGATGAATCTATGCAGAGAATACATACACTAAGCTGCGGTTCTTCTGCAAGCCCGATGCTAGCAAGGATGTTGGTCGGATACGGTTACAATGGATTTGTCTTTTGCTGTCCAGAACACCAACACAGATATCGATGTCCCAAAAATGTTAGCAGTAGATTTCCCTCTAGTACTGACATCCAATTTCTGTGCTTGGACATCCCACACCTGAAGATACTACTCCCCCCAAATTGACATCACCGCCAGCTTCCTCGAGCTTTCCGATAATCGAAGTGTTGGTACGCCAGTATAATCACCACCGGATGTCAAGTCGAACGGACCAGCCACCAGTTTGCTTGTATCCAAGCTCCACACTCGCACTGTAGAATCAATCGACGCACCCACTAGCAGCATGTTGTCCGCGGAGATATCAATGCAGGTGATCCAAATGAAATCTCGAAATGTTCTCACGATCCCTATCTCAACCTCCTAACTTTGAGCTCCCCACCAGCATAGTACTAGTAACAAACCATCGACCATCCCTTGATGCCCCCACTGCTTGTATATGACTCTCGCAAACCTCCCGGGCATCCTCAAACTCCTCACCCTCCCGCAGGTCCCATCGCCGAACGGTCTTGTCGCCCGGTCCGCTGATCATTTGCTTGCTGTTGGGAACATAGGAAATAGATGAAATATGTTTGTACTCGCGGTGATCGTCATTCGGAAAGGGAATAACACATGGTTCATGTCACTCCAAGGTCATGACCGGTGTCAAGATGATTAAGATGTTTGCTGTTGCACCGGGTTGTGCAGACTTGCTAAGCGATCGCTAACAGGACAACAGGACAACCCGGTGCGGTATCTGAGTGCACAACATTAAAGTCTCTATTGCTACCCTTTCTCGAAATCTTGCAATCACACACAAGTCTGTCGCAAAGGAAGCATTCAAACATGATCAGCTTTTGCGAGCTTCGTGGCAAGGCGGGATCTCAGAGCCACGCTAGTAGCGGTGTGTCCTTGGACGAGGCGGGAGTAGATGACCATACCAACGAGAGGTGGAGGGGCTGGTCATCAGTTGGCCAAGCTTGTGTGTTACAGGCCATATTTTTACGAGAGCAGAAACGCAGTACTCAGCCTTCATCAGCGCTCAGTGCTCAGCATTACTTCGTTCGGTGACGGCGGCTTCGAGAGTCCAGAACATAAGTGCAATTTGTTAGCGTGACATGTTTTTACCAAAAACATGAGTTCGGTTTCATTATGCAAATGACTGTATAGGTGCGTTTTGCGTCTGACCATATTGTCACCAATGACCACACAACTTATGTGCCTCTGACAGAACAGAGTTTGGTTATTCTCTCTGTGAGACTAGTACGTCTCTGGCACCGGAGGTGCAACTGCTATCAAGTTGCGCCCTCCGCATCAAGTAGCCCAGGCAACACTCCATCAAGATCATTAAGCTAAGCCTAAAAGTTGAATGCTGTCCCAATATTAACGCCCCCATCTTGATGAGTTCATTCGTAAGAGATAAAAGGGTGCATGATGTATGCGAGAATCCTGTTTCTTTACTTATCGAACAAACGCCGATGGAGTATTCGGCGGACAATGTTGCAGTGGCCACGAATCTGCAGATATTAGTGGTACGTCACTTTCTTAATGTGAGGGCCAGGTAACATATCATGTGCTACCAGTACACATACAGTTCGTGCCGTCTGAACTGCCGCTCCCTCGTTCTAACTGGACAGTTCAGTGTCGATGGTGACGTTCTGGGTAGGCTTGTCCCAACTTATTCCCGCCTGCCGTTAAACCTGTTTATCCAGACCTATGATTATGCTTGTTCAGTTGACGAAGAGGTAATGCACTTGTTCCGTGATACGCATCGGTTGAGATACTGATATTACGCTGTTCAAAGTGGAAATTCCTGCATCGGTCGCGCTGGACCAAAGTAAAAGTCCTTTATATCATTACGCGACATGTCCCCTTTTTTCTTATCGCCATAGGCCTATGTCGTACGTTCAGCTCCAGCACAATCCCCGATAATGAATTGACATGTTATGCCTCAGTGAAGTTCACAACGAACGAGAGCCTCAATGTATGTGAACGTACAGCGGACTTACCGACTGACGAATCACCATTGATGCTCACTGCATAACTTTGCCAGGAATGCGGGATATTGACGGATATTTATTCAGGTACGTGCACGGTGCATGCTGCTTGCACGTCCTTATCGAGCGCTGCTCTTTCCTCTCGCAGGTTTCTGCCTGATATCAATAATTTGCTCTGAATGTATATCTGCTTCCCCCGCGACTTATGCGTGCCCCTGATCCAATTCATCCAGCCTTTTTTGTGCTCAGAACTTGTGCGCTCTGGAACAACAACAGAATCATACTCGTAGCCGTGCTGTTTGTACTTTTTGTGAGTCCCGTGCCCTGACCACACCCAAGCTCAGGGTTGATGAATCAGTCAGGCTGAGGTCGTAATATCCATCGGCATTCGTTTTACGGATAGTGCCATCCTAAATGGTTTGTACTCTCAATTTCCCCCACTACTATTCACACATATTCACTCCGTTTTCACAGTTACGACTAGCGCGATCCCAGGCTGCTATTCGAGCTCGCCCGGTGTCCAGTTCTTGTCGTATATACTCTTGTTTGTGTTTCAACTAGGTATGTCGCCGGTAACTGGGAGCATAAACTACAGATGCGCGCTCGCCGCTGGCTGACGCTCTCTCCAGGACTGGTCTCCCTCACACTCATACGCGTCATACAGAGCTGGCGGACAGCCAAGGGCCATCTGTATGCTGTCCTGGTGAAGCATAACATATTATACTATGCATGCGTTTTGTGTGAGTCAGGACTTATGCATGTTTCTGTGCTCATCGGTGATGACTACTGTTCCGAAAGTTCTCTCTGCCATGAACGTTCTCGTGCCAATGCTGTTTTCCAATGTGCGTGAAAACCTCCAAATACCCTCCAATATGATTGACTCGTTGATGCTCTGCACATACAGTCCGCATACTACACCATCCTTGAAGAGTATGCACCTCGAACTTCTGTTACAAATTCCTACTGACTGAAAACACCCCCAAACACACATCCAGTTTGCAGGCCTTTATCCTCGCGATCCTCGCCACGCGCATGCACCTCCATCTCTGGCATATCGACCGGCACATGCACGGCTCTGACGCCCTCGTATATATTTCTATGACTGACGTGTCGCCTGAAGACATTACAGTGTGAAGTCACATCGTGCGGTTTATTCATCGTTGTTGGTGGAGTGATGTTTGTGCTTGGTCGGGTTTGGGATGCGTTAACTTTGAGGAATGCATTTTTGTCACGAAAAAGATCTGACACAAGGACTGAACGCGAATTTAAAGGGCATATGTAATTATGGCAAAGAGGATAGTTTAGAAGACAACATGATATAAATGTGCTATTCGGCCTCCATGGGCGCAGCGGAAGAGCTTGATACGACGAGTAACAATTAGTACATACAGAGGGGGGAAAAGGTTGGAATTAGTCTAGAAGCAGAAACACAACTGGCCGCTTCCATGATCTCCGGCATTGACCATCCGTGCTGTGGGTGGCTGTTGCGAGCCAGGATTGGGGGAAGGAGGAGAAATATAGTCTTCATCGCGAATCAGGTCATCATCTTCGCCAGGAGCACCCGCTGCCGCATTCCGCTGTAAATGGATGCATGAGATGTGGAACACGACGAGAAAAAGGAGACGCGCATACCAGTTTACCCGGTGCGAGAGGAACGTCGACTATAGCTGGTACTGCGTGATCTGTCTGAAGGGGCCACCAGGTTGATAGTCGCTGTAGGTGGGAAATACATACACTAGGCTGCGGTTCTTCTTCAAGCCCAATGCTAGTAAGGATGTTGAGGGGAATTTGGACGTCGAATGAGGCGAGGAGCTGGCGGGACTCGAACGTCCAGAGCTTGATGGTGTTCTCGAAGGAAGCACCGGCAATAAGAACACGATCAGACGAGAGTGCTAGACCGGTGATAGCCAGGCGTGCCCTTCGAAAGGAGCAACCGACAGTCTCCAGTGTCGACGCGTCAAACTCATAGATCGTCGTGGTGCGGTCATTAATTGGTGAAGCGGCTACAATGGATATTTGTTTTTCGTTTATTTATAAATCTTGCTTGTGTCAAAACTCCGAAACCGTGACCTTGACTTATATGGACTAGTCTGACCATATTATATAATAGTCACCAAGGACCACAATTTATGTGCCTCTGACAGAACGGAGTTTCGTTATTTTCTCGGTGAAACTACGTCTCCGGCACCGGGGTGCAACTGCGTCGCGCCCCCAGGCCTCCGCGTCAGTGAACCGGTGAACATTATATGGGGTTGGTTCTTCTAGTGCAGCCTGTGACCACGTCAACTCCATTCAGATCATTAAGCTAAGCCTAAAAGTTGGATGCTGTCCCAGTATTTACGCCCCCATCTTGATGAGTTCATTCGTAAGAGATAAAAGGGTGCATGATATATGCGAGACCTGTTTCTTTACTTATCGAACAAAGGCAGATGGAGTATTCGGCGGACGATGTCGCAGTGGCCACGAATCTGCAGCTATTAGTGGTGCGTCACTTTCTTAATATGAGGGCCAGGTAACATATCATGTGCTACCAGTACACATACAGTTCGTACTGTCTGAACTACCGCTTCCTCGTTCTAACTGGACAATTCAGTGCCGATGGCGACGTTCTGTGTGGGCTTGTCCCAATCTATTCCCGCCTGCCGTTGAACCTGTTTATCTAGACCTATGATTATGCTTGTTCAGTTGACGAAGAGGTAGTGCACTTGTTCCGTGATACGCCTCGGTTTTAGATACTGATATCGCGCTGTTCAAAGTGGAAATTCCTCTATCGGTCGCGCTGGACAAGAGTAAAAGTCCTTTATATCATTACGCGACATGTCCCCTTTTTTCTTATCGCCATAGGCCTATGTCGTGCGTTCAGCTCCAGCACATTCCACAATAATGCACTGACATGTTGTGCCTTAGTGAAATTGACAACGAACGAGAGCCTTAACGTATGTGAACGTGCAGCGGACTTACCGACTGACGAATGGCCATTGATACTCACTGCATAACTTTGCCAGGAATGCAGGATATTGACCAATATTTATTCAGGTACGTGCACGGTGCATGTTGCTTGCACGTCCTATCGAGCACTGTTCTTTCCTCTCACAGGTTTCTCCCAGTTATCAATCACTTGCTCTGAATGTATTCTCGTCCCCCCGCAACTCATACGTGCTCCTGATCCGATTCATCCAGTCTTTTTGTGCTCAGAACTTGTGCGCTCTGGAACAACAACAGAATCATATTTGTAGCCATGCTGTTTGTACTTTTTGTGAGTCCCGTGCCCTGACCACACCCAAGCCCAGGGTTGATGGACCAGCCAGGCCAACCTCGCAATATTCATCGGCATTCGTTTTACGGATATTGCCTCCCTACAGAGTTTGTACTCTCATCTTCCCCCACTACTATTCACACATGTTCACCTCGCTTTCACAGTTACGACTAGCGCGATCCCAGGCATCCCAGGCTGCTATTCGAGTTTGCCCAGTCTCCAGTTCGTGTCATATATTTTCTTGTTTGCGTTTCAGCTAGGTATGTCGCCGGGAGCTGGGAGCATGAATTACAGATGCACACTCGCCGCTGGCTGACGCTCTCTCCAGGGCTGGTCTCCCTCACACTCGTACGCGTCATACAGAGCTGGCGGACAGCCAAGGGCCATCTGCATGCCGTCCTGGAGAAGCATAATATGCTATACTATGCATGCGGTCTGTGTGAGTCGGGACTTACATATGTTGTGCTCACCGGTGATGATTGCTGTTCCGAAAGTTCTCTCTGCCATGAGCGTCCTTATGTCAATGCTGTTTTCTGATGTGCGTAAACCTCCCCATACCTATGATTGAGTCGTTGATGTTCCGCGCATATAGTCCCCATACTACACCATCGTCAAAGAGTATGCACCTCCAGCTTCTGTTACAAACTCCTACTGACTGAAAACACCCCCGAACCACACAGTTTGCAGGTCTTTATCCTCGCGATCCTCGCCACGCGCATGCACCTCCATCTCTGGCATATCGACCGGCACATGCACAGCTCTGACGCCCTCGTATATATTTCCATGATCGACGTGTCGCTTGAAGATATTACAGTGTGATGTCACATCGTGCGGCTTATTCGTCGTTGGTGGAGTGAGGTTTGGACTAAGAGATGACTGGTTGGGGTGGCTTGGTAGGGTTTGGGACGCGTTAAGTTTGAGGAATAGATTTTTGTCAGGAAATAGATCTGACACAAGGAGAGACCGCGAATTTAAAGGGTATATGTAATTATGACAACAAGGATAGTTTAGAAGACGACTTAATCAACATGATATAGATGTGCTATTCGGCCTCCATGGGCCCAGCGGTGGGCATGATGCAACAAGCAACAATTAGTACAGAGGGGGAACAAGTTTGGAATTGATCTACAAGGAGAAACACAACCGGCCGCTTCCATACTCTCCGGCGTTGATCATCTTTGCTGTGGGTGGCTGCCGTAAGCCAGGATTGGGGGAAGGAGGAGGAGAAACATAGTCTTCATCACGAATCAGGCCATCATCTTCGCCAGGAGCACCCACTGCCGCATTCCGCTGTAAATGGATGCATGAGATGTGGAACACGACGAGAAAAAGGAGACGCGCATACCAGTTTACCCGGTGCGAGAGGAACGCCGATGATAGCTGGTGCTGCATGATCTGTTTGAAGGGGCCACTAGGTTGATAATCGGTGTAGGCGGGATTTGAGCACAGAGAATTGGGTGGTGGGTGGTGCTGGTATGGGTCGAGAGAAGAAGAATGTAAGTCGAATATGTGATTATGCAAGTCTTCACTTACGTTCTCATAGGGATTCATATGTGAACGAGGTAGGGGCGATGTAGCAGGAAACTGTGAAGGAACCGTCGAATCAATTGCGAAGAAAACAGGTAAAAGAAACATACATCCAGGAGATCACGAAGCTCGTCGTTGCAGATAGGACAAATTGCGTCCGCGCGGGAGGGAATGATTTTGCGTAGAAAGTGAAGGAAAGCATGCGGAGAAGAAGACAATCAGACAAGAGTGCTAGACCATGGACAATACCAGTGTCCCCATTGAAGGGAGCTTCGATAGTCTTGAGTGTCAAAGCATCAAACTCATAGATCGTCCTGGCCTGGTCATCCGTGAAGTTGAATGTGGTTACAATGGATATGTCTTTAGTCGTCCAGAACACCAGCTTAGGTGACCCGGTAAAATTAGCAGTAAATTTTCCTATTGTGACATCCAATTTCTGTGCTTGGACGTCGGGCCGCCCTTCCCACACATGAAGGCACTGCCCGTGATAGGACATCACCACCAGCTTCCTCGAGTGTTCCGATAATTGAAGTATCGGTGAGTCGGAATAATCACCACCACATGTCAAGTCGAATGGACCAGCGGTGACCGGTTTGCCTGCGTCCAAGTTCCATAAGCTAAAAGAGCCAGTCAACTTGAATTCACTCGCTGCAGTTGATCCAGAATCCAGATTCCAAATATTGGTCTTCATGAAATGTTCTCACGATCCCCGTCTCAAGTTCACTAACATTAATGGAGCTCCGCAATGACAACCACCGACCATCCCTTGATACCTCCACTGCATCTATCCCATTCTTGCAAACATCCAGAGCCTCCTCAATCTCCTTACCTTTCCCATCGTCGAATAGTCTTATCGCCTGATCCGCCGATCATTTGCTTTCCGTTGGGAAGATAGGAAATGGATGAAACAGATTTGAACTCGTGATCATCCAACGAAGAAAATTTATATGATTCATGTCCCACCAATTGGGTCATGACTGGTGTCAAATTTGATTTGTTTGCTGTTGAACCGGGCTGTGTTGACCTGGGAGCCATCACAGTTGTATTTGCCAGATATGCCATGCCAGTTATCTCGATGTATTTGAGTGAGTTCTCCTCGTGCGCTGTAAAGCTAGGTTGAAGTTCAGTCTAATTCGTTCGAGAGCTGCTGCACTTTGCCTGCTCAAGCCAGTCGTCAGTTCATCCGTGTGTGACCACACAACTTCATCAGTGAACCGGTGAGTTCTTGGTAGCCATTATGTAGATTCCAGTGCTTTTACGTTGCATTATATGACTTTATATCATCATGTGCCGGACTTCTTTTCGGCACATTACAATATATTGCTTCGACCAAGCAATGTAATCGGTTCACCAGTTCTCTGATGTTATGTGCCTCTGACAGAAAGAGTTTGGTTATTTTCTCGCTGAAACTACGTCTCTGGCACCGAAGGTGCAACTGGTATCAAGTTGCGCCCTCCGAGTTAGCCCTCATAGCCTTGATGACTTCTGAATCATATCCGATGATGTGACGAAACGTCAGACTTCATCAACATCGTCGGATCTTTATGTGTGATTCTTCCAGTGACAGCCCTGATTGCAAAATTATGCGGAAACGCCCGAGGTAGGACCCCGTAAGCACCGTCTGAGTGAGAACATATTCATGCTGCCGCCGAGCCATTCAAGGCAGACAGTAGACTTGCTTCCAGTGATGGCTCCAGATTGGTGAACCATGCACCGGTCATACTTCATCGATGCTTCATCCATCAAGTCGCTCGACTGGAAGCAGGTCTACTGTCACCTTTTACATGCCCTGAGCCAGAAATACCTCAGTTTGAGACTGTCTTTGTTGTGAATCTTAATACATGCACAAAAAAACTCGACAGAAAACAATGGAAAAATGAAAGTCAAGGTGAGGTTTACAAAGGTGAAAGAAGTCATTTTCACGTCTCTGCACTTACCTTGACTTCCTCACAACTATGCTCGCGAGGCACAGCAAATCATTCTATAAGGTTACTGAGAAGAAAAGGTACATTTTCAAATACATTTCAGGATCTGGGGCTATCTCTGCAATATGGTTCATGAATATAGCGCATCATTCCTCATCTCGCTCGAAAGCACAAGCTGATCTCAGATACTCTTGTGGCTGTAGCCTGTGCTGAGTGTGAAAATGTGTATGTACAAAATATGAAAACATCACGGCATGCCCGTCATGATAACTTGTACTGTAGCTCGTCGAGGTACTTAGCAGGATTTCGGCGAAGGATAGCAATGAGAAGGGTAATATCATCTATACTGAGGTTTGACTGAGGTTGCGATGTCAGCCGTGAGGCCCATTGTTTGCATTGTGAGATGAGGTGCCAGTCAGCTTGATAGTTTTGTATATGAGTGTCTTCTTGATACCAAGTAAATGGGAAATGCTTGCGACAGAATGCCCACGTCAGTGCAAAACAGGTATGCGAGCTTTTAGATTTACGTAGTGAGACTGTAGCGGTATGCTTGGAGTACTTCAGTGCGCCAAACACTTACGGGGTCCTACCTCGGGCGTTTCCGAGACGCAAATGCAATGCTTCCTTCCGCATAATTTTGCAATCAGCTGTAAGATCATTAAGCTAAGCCTAAAAGTTGAATGCTGTCCCCAGTATTTACGCCCCCATCTTGATGAGATCATTCGTAAGAGATAAAAGGTGCATGATGTATGCGAGAATCCCGTTTCTTTACTTTCGAACAAACGCAGATGGAGTATTCGGCGGACGATATCGCAGTGGCCACGAATGTGCAGCTATTAGGGGTGCGTCACTTTCTTAATACGAGGGCAAGATAACTGTTGAACATATCATGTGCTACCAGTACATATATAGTTCGTGCTGTCTGAACTGCTGCTCCCTCGTTCTAACTGGACAGTTCAGTTTCGGTGGTGACGTTCTGGGTAGGCTTGTCCCAATCTATCCCCGCCGCCGTTAAGCCTATTTGTCCAGACCTATGATTATGCTTGTTCAGTTCACGGAGAGGTAATGCACTTGTTCCGTGATACACCTCGGTTTAGATACTGATAATACGCTGTTCAAAGTGGAAATTCCTCTATCAGTCGCGCTGGACAAGAGTAAAAGTCCTTTATATCATTACGCGACATGCCCCCTTTATTCTTATCGCCATGGGCCTACGTCGTGCGTTCAGCTCCAGCACAATCCCCAGATAATGAATTGACATGTTGTGCCTCAGTGATGTTCACAACGAACGAGAGCCCCAATGTATGTGAACATGCAGCGTTCTTACCGACTGACGAATGACCATCGATCGCTCACTGCATAACTTTGCCAGAATGCAGGATGTTGATCCAATATTTATTCAGGTAAGTGCACTGTGTATACTAGCTTGCACGTCCTTGTCGAGCACTGCTATTTCCTCTCACAGGTTTCTACCAGATATCAATGACTTGCTCTGAATGTATATCTCCTTCCCCGCGACTTATACGTGCTCCTGATCCGATTCATCCTAGCCTTTTTTGTGCTCAGAACTTGTGCGCTCTGGAACAACAACAGAATCATGCTCATAGCCATGCTGTTTACCCTTTTTGTGAGTCCCTGTGCCCTGACCAACACCAAGCTCAGTGTTGATGAATCAGCTCAGGCTGGCGTCCCAATATACATCGGCATTCGTTTTACGACTATTGCCTCCCTAGCAAGGTTTGTACTCTAATCTTCCCCCACTACTATTCACACATATTCACTCCACTTTCACAGTTACGACCAGCGCGATCCCAAGCATCCCAGGCTGCTATTCGAGCTTGTTCAGTCTCCAATTCTTGTCATTTGTTTTCTTGTTTGTGTTTCAACTAGGTATGTCGCCGGGAGCATAAATTACAGATGCGCGCTCGCCGCTGGCTGATGCTCTCTCCAGGACTGGTCTCCCTCACACTCATACGCGTCATACAGAGCTGGCGGACAGCCAAGGGCCATCTGCATGCCGTCCTGGAGAAGCATAACATACTATACTATGCATGCGGTCTGTGTGAGTCAGGACTCACATATGTTGTGTTCATCGGCGATGATTGCTGTTCCGAAAGTTCTCTCGGCCATGAACGTTCTCGTGCCAATGCTGTTTTCTGATGTGCGTAAACCTCACAATACCCTCCAATATGATTGATTTGTCGATACTCTGCACATACAGTCCACATACTACTGCATCTTCGAAGAGTATGCACCTCGAACTTCTGTTACTAATTCCACTGACGGAAAACATACATCCCCAAACACACATACAGTTTGCAGGCCTTCATCCTCTCGATCCTCGCCACGCGCATGCACCTCCATCTCTGGCATATCGACCAGCACGTGCACGGCTCTGACGCCCTCGTATATATTTCTATGACTGACGTGTCGCCAAAAGACATTACAGTGTGACGTCACATCCAGCTGCTTATTCGTCATTGTTGGTGGAGTGAGGTTTGGACTAAGAGATGACTGGTTGGGGTGGGTTGGTCGGGTTTCGGACCCGTTAACTTTGAGGAATGCATTTTTGCTAGGAAAAATATCTGACACAAGGAGAGAAACGTGAATTTAAAGGGTATATGTAATTATGACAGCGAGGATGGTTCAGAAGAGAACTTAACAAACATGATATAAATGTGCTATTCAGCCTCCACGGGCCTAGCAGTGGGTTTGATACGACGAGGCACACTTAGTACATACAGAGGGAGAACAAGTTTGGAATTGATCTACAAGCAGAAACGAAACCGGCCGCTTCCATGATCTCCGGCGCTGACCATCTGTGCTGTGGGTGGCTGCTGTGAACCGGGATTAAGGGAACGAGGAGGAGAAACATATTCATCATCACGTATCCATTCGTCGTCTTTGCCGGAAGCACCCGTTGCAGCATGCCGCTATACATAAGATGTAGAGTACGATGAGAAAAAGAGACGCGTATACCAATTTAGCCGGCGCGAGAGGAACATCGATGATAGCTGATGCTGTATAATCTGTCTGAATGGGCCACCAGGTTGATAGCCGGTGTAGGTGGGATTTGAGCACAGAGGACTGGGTGGTGCCGGTGTGGGTTGAGACCAAAAAAATGCAAGTCAAATATGCGATTATAGCAGTCTGCACTCACATTCTCGTTTGTATTTATATGTGAACGAGGTAGGGGCGATGTAGCAGGGAACTGCAAAAGGATGCTCAAGTCAGTTGTGAGGCAAAAAGGTAAGAGAAACATGCGTCCAGAGGATTACGAGGCCCATCGGTGCGAATAGGACGAATTGCGTCCGAGGGAAGGAACCCGCGTAGAAAGCGAAGGAAAACATGCGGATCCCTTGTAAGAAGAGGTCTTGGTGGGCGAGGGACGGGAAATTCGACAGGCACTATTGCTGGTTTACGGCACACGGTACGACGTGTTGCGTTGGACTGTAATAAAGAATGATATGGTATAGATGAATGAGAGAGCCGGACCACGTACGTTGAGTAGACCAACGCGGCGTGAACGTTCAGATTTACTGGTCTGTATAAGATTTCAGTACATAAATAGTGAATTTAAGGGAATACATACACTAGGCTGTGGTTCTTCTGCAAGCTCGATGCTACCAAGGATGTTGGCTGGAATGTTGCACATATAGATCTTGTCATCATCCCGATTCGTGTATGCCAGTTTCTGTGGGTCAGGTTAGAGGATAATGGACTTGGAAGCTTGGGCGTCGAATGAGGCGAGGATCTGGCGGGACTCGAAGGTCCAGAGATTGATGGTGTTGTCGAAGTATGCACTGACAAGAAGACCACAATCAGACGAGAGTACTACACCACTGATGACACTGGTGGTGTCCCCTTCGAAGGGAGTTCCAACAGTCTTGAGCATCGATACTCCAAAGATCGTCGTGGGCTGGTCATCCGTGAAGGTGAATACGGTTACGATGGATCTGTCTTTCGTCATCCAGAACACTGGCTTAGTTAACCCACCAAGCTTAGTAGAAGATTGTCCTCTAGTGACATCCAAATTCTGTGCTTGGACGTCCGTCCCACACCTGAAGACACTCCCCCCGATGCGACGTTATCGCCAGCTTCCTCCAGTGTTCCGACAATCGAAGCATTGGTGCGCCATTCAAACCACCACCGGATGTCAAGTCAAATGGACCAGCCACGAGTTTGCCTGTGCCCAAGCTCCATATCCGCGCTTTACAGTTGATCGACGCACCCGCCAGCAGCGTGCTGTCCGCGGAGATATCGATGCAGGTGATCGGAATGAAATCATGAAATGTTCTCACGATCCTTGTCTCAACCCCCAGCACCAGCGGTGACAATCCATCGACTATCCCTTCATACCCTCACTTCATCTATACGATTCCCAAAAACCTCCCGAGCTTCCACAATCTCCTTACCCTCCTCCAGGTTCCATCGCCGAATGGTCTTCAAGTTATTGCCTGATCCGCTGATCATTTGCTTTCCGTTGGGAACATAGGAAATGGATGAAACAGATTTGTACGTGATTACCCAAAAAGAAAATTTGTATGGTACATGTCCCTCCAAGGTCACGACTGGTATTACAATTGATTTGTTTGCTGTTGCACCGGGCTGTGTCGACCTAGGAGCCATAACAGTTGTACTAACCGCAAGTGTTTCAGTTATTCGGATTGTTCAAGTGAGTTCTTCTCGTGCCCTGTAAGGCTAGGCTTGAAGCTTGAAGTTCAGTCTAACTCGTTCGAGAGCTGCTGCAATTTGCCTGCTTAAGCCAGTCGTCAGTTCATCTGTGCGTGATGCTTAGATGGGTTTTCATACCAGAATGCTAGCAAAGACGAAGAGCGAGTGCCTTATTGCTGGGTATATTATGGGCGCAGTGCGTGCCGCTCTTTCTATATCTACCCTTCTTAACGATGGCTGTGTGTGACAGATACGAGAAGGTAATGCTTTCGAATATGGCACAGCGAGATTGCTAAGACGTGCAAGAATAACCAGATACAAGTCAAGTAGATTCAAGAACGCCCCCAATCCTACAAGATAGCTATACAACGACCCTTTATACTATCTGTAAGTAGGAGCTTGTGATTATTCGTAGCAGACATGTGATAGATACTTGGTTTCAGATAACGAGTGACAAACCCGGCCAGGCCCTTGACCAAGTCCGAAGGCTCAAAAGAGTCAAGTCCTGACACAAACGTCACACTAGTACTGTGCATGTCCTTTTTAACTCCCTAGAATTAGGTTAGACCCGTATAGGTGCGTTTTGCGTCTCATCTTAGCTCATATACATTAGTCTGACCATATTGTCACCAATGACCACACAACTTATGTGCCTCTGACAGAACAAAGCTTAGTCATTGTCTCGCTGAAACTACGTCTCTGGCACCGGAGGTGCAACTGCACTTCATCGTCGGATCTTTATGTGATTCTTCCAGTGCCGGAGTCTGTGACCACGTCAACTTTCTAGTAGCCAGGGAAACACTCCATTAAGATCATTAAACTAAGCCTAAAAGTTGAATGCTGTCCCCAGTATCTACGCCCTCATCTCAGGCTTGACGAGTTCATTCGTAAGAGATAAAAGGGTGCATGATGCATGCGAGAATCCCGTTTCTTTACTTATCGAACAAATGCAGATGGAGTATTTGGTAGACGATGTCGCAGTGGCCACAAATCTGCAGATATTAGCGGTGCGTCACTTTCTTAATACGAGGGCAAGATAACATATCATATGTTACCAGCGCGTATACAGTGCGTACTGCCTGAACTGCTGCTTCCTCGTTCTAACTGGACAATTCAGTATCGATAGCGACGTTCTGGGTAGGCTTGTCACGGTCCCAATCTATTCCTGCCTGCCGTTTAACCCGTTTATCCAGACCTATGATTATGCTTGTTCAGTTCAAGAAGAGGTAACGCACTTGTTCCGTGATACGCCTCGGTTTAGATACTGATGATACGCTGTTCAAAGTGGACATTCCTGCATCGGTCGCGCTCGACCAAAATAAAAGTTCTTTTTATCATTACGCGACATGTCCCCTTTTCCGTTATCACCATGGGCCTATGTCGTGCGTTCAGTCAGCTCCAGCACAATCCCCCGATAATTATTTGACATGTTGTGCCTCAGTGAAATTGACAACGAATGAGAGCCTCGATGTATGTGAACGTGCAGCGGACTTACCGACTGACGAATCACCATTGATGCTCACTGCATAACTTTGCCAGGAATGCAGGATGTTGCTGAATATTTATTCAGGTACGTGCACGGTACATGCTGCTTGCACATCCTTATCGAGCGCTGCTCTTTCCTCTCATAGTTTTCTCCCAGATATCAATCACTTTCTCTGAATGTATATTTCCTTCCCTGCGACTTTATACGTGTCCCTGATCCGATTCATCCAGTCTTTTTTGTGCTCAGAACTTGTGCGCTCTGGAACAACAGCAGAATCATACTCGCAACCATGCTGTTTATCCTTTGTGTGAGTCCCGTGCGCTGACCACACCCAAGCTCAGGGTTGATGAATCAGTCAGGCTGGCGTTGCAATATCCATCGGCATCCGTTCTACGGATATTGCCTCTCTACAGGGTTTGTACTCTCATCTTCCCCCACTACTATTCACACATATTCACTCCGCTTTCACAGTTACGGCTAGCGCGATCCCAGGCATCCCAGGCTGCTATTCGAGCTCGCCCAGTGTCCAGTTCGTGTCATATATTCTCTTGTTTGTGTGTCAACTAGGTATGTCGCCGGGAACTGGGAGCATAAACCACAGATGCGCGCTCGTCGCTGGCTGACTGCTCTCTCCAGTACTGGTCTCCCTCACACTCATACGCGTCATACAGAGCTGGCGATCAGCCAAGGGCCATCTGCGTGCCGTCCTGGAGAAGCATAACATGCTATACTATGCATGCGCTCTGTGTGAGTCAGGACTTAAATATGTTGTACTTATCGGTGATGATTACTGTTCCGAAAGTTCTCTCTGCCATGAGCGTCCTCATGCCAATGCTGTTTTCCAATGTGCGTAAACCTCCCCATACCCTTTAATATGATTGAGTCGTCGATGTTCCGCACATACAGTCCCCATACTACTCCATCGTCAAAGAGTATGCACCTCCAACTTCTGTTACAAATTCCTACTGACTGAAAACACCCCCGAACCACACAGTTTGCAAATCTTTATCCTCGCGATCCTCGCCACGCGCATGCACCTCCATCTCTGGCATATCGACCGGCACATTCACGGCTCTGACGCCCTCGTATATATTTCCATGACCGACGTGTCACCTGAAGACATTACAGTGTGATGTCACGTCGTGTGACTTATTCGTCGTCGTTAGTGGAGTGAAGTTTGGACTAAGAGATGACTGGTTGGGGCGGGTTGGTCGCGTTTGAGTTTGAAGGGTATATGTAATTATGACAGCGATGGTCCAGAAGAGGACTTAATACACATGATATAAATGTGCTATTCGGCCATCATGAGCCCAGCGGCGGGCTTGACACAACGAGCAATAATTAGTACGTACAGTGGGGGAACAAGTCTAGAAGTGGTCTAGAAGCAGAAACACAATCGGCCGCTTCCATGATCTCCGGCCTTGACCATCTGTGTTGTGGGTGGATGTTGCGAGCCGGGATTGGGGGAAGGAGGAGGAAGATAATCTTCATCACGTATCCATTCGTCGTCGTCGCAGGGAGCACCCGCTGCAGCGTGCCGCTGTAAATGGATGGATGAGATATGAAATACGACGAGAAAAGGAGACGCGCATACCAGTTTACCAGGTGCGAGAGGAACGTCGACGATAGCTGGCGCTGCATGATCTGTCTGAAGGGGCCACCAGGTTGATAGTCGGTGCAGGTGGGATTTGAGCACAGAAGATTGGGTGATGGGTGATGCCGGTGTGGGACGAGACTAGAAAAATGTAAATCAAATATACGATTATGACAGTCTGCACTCACATTCTCGTTTGTATTTATATGTGAACGAGGTAGGGGCGATGTAGCGGGGAACTGCAGAAGGACGCTCAAGCCAACTGTGAGGCAAACAGGTAAGAGAAACATACGTCCAGAGGATTACGAGGCTCGTCGGTGCGAATAGGACGAATTGTGTCCGAGGGAAGGAATTTGCGTAGAATGCGAAGGAAAGTACGTGGGTCCCTTGTAGGCAGAGGTGTTGGCGGGCGAGGGACGGAAGATGTGACAGGCGATATTACTGGTTGACGACGCACGGTATGACGCGTTGCATCGGACTGTAATAAAGAATGATATGGTATAGATGAATGAGAGCCGGACCACGTACGTTGAGTAGACCAGTGCGGCGTGAACGTTTAGATTTACTGGTCTGTAAGAGATGTCAGCACATACATGGCAAATCTAAGGAAATGCATACACTAGGCTGGGGTTCTTCTGCAAGCCTAATGCTGGCAAGGACGTTGGCTGGAATGTTACATATATAGATCTTGCTATCATCCCGAATCGTGTAAGCCAGTTGGCGTGAATCGGGCGAGAGGACGAGGGTGTTGGGGGTTTGGATGTTGAATGAAGCGAGGAGCTGTCGGGACTCGAAGGCCCAGAGATCGATGGTGTTGTCGAAGTATGCACTGACAAGAAGACCACAATCAGATGAAAGTGCTAGACCACTGATCAACCTGGTGGTGCCCCCTTTGAAGGGAGCTCCAACAGTCTTGAGTGTCGATGCATCAAACTCATAGATCGTGGTGGGGTGAGCCGTGATGAAGCAGCTGAACGCGGCTACAATGGATTTGTCTTCTGTTGTCCAGAACACTGGCTTAGGTATCCCCATAAACCTAGCAGTAAATTTTCGTCTAGTGACATCCAATTTCTGTGCTTGGACATCCCACACTTCAAGGCACTGCCCCCAACGTGATACCACCACCAGCTTCCTCGAGTTTACTGAGAATTGAAGTATTAGTGAGCCAGCAGGATCATCACTAATTTCGAATGGACCAGCCACGAGTTTGCCTGTGTCCAAGCTCCATATCCACACTTTAAAGTCGGGCGACCCACCCGCTAGCAGCGTGCTATCCGCGGAGATATCAATGGAGTTGATCCAAACGAAATGGTAATCATCGTCAAATGTTCTCACCATCCCTGTCTCAACTTCCCTAACTTTGAGCTCCATACCAGCACTGGTGACAAGCCATCGACCATCTCTTGATGCCCCCGCTGCTTCTATATAATTCTCAAAAACCTCCCTTGCCTCCTCAATCTCCTTACCCTCCCGCAGGTCCCATCGTCGCATGGTCTTATCGCCTGATACGCTGATCATTTGCTTGCCGTCAGAAAAATAGGAAATGTGTGAAATAGATTTGTGCTCGTTATGACTACCATCCGGCAAGGACGAAACGTATGATTCATGTCCCTCCAAGGTCACGACCGGTGTCAGGATCGATTCGTTTACTGTTGCACTGGGTGGCGTTGAGCTGGAAGCCATAACAGTTGTATTCGCCAGACAGGTTGGTAAGTATGTCGGTTAATTGGATATATTCGGTGAGTTCTCCTTGTGTTGTGTGAAGCTACCCTTGATGCTGAGTGATCTTCAAGTCTAACTCGTTCGAGTGCCGCACTTTGCCTGCTTAAGTCAAAACCGTCAGTTCATCCGTGCGCGATGCCCAGATGGGTATTCATCTTACCAGGATGCTAGCAAGGACGAAGAGCGATCGCCTGATTGATGGGCATACTATTGGCGCGCGCGCCAGCTCTTTCTATATCTACCCTTCTTCATGACGGCTGTGCATTTACATCATGTCCTTTTTAACTCCCCTCTATAGCAATTAGGCTCAGCCTGAGTTCATCAAACCTACCTCTCCCTTTCCGGCTCCATTCCCAGTTGCCAATGAAGCGCCAGCCAGTCTTTTGTACACCACCGAGAGCCAGTTCTGTCCGTGGGTGTTGTCGTCATAACGGATTATTATCCTGTTACAAGCTGTTGGAGTCGCATTCGCTAATCATAACAATGCGCCATATTGGTAGCTGCCACTCCTAGTACCTTGTAACATTTGCTTAATGCAGACAGGGTGGGAACATTGAGGGATTGCTGCCCAGCTTCGTACGTGATGCGTGGCCCTGTTCCTTCTTTAGTTGCTTTAGTGGTCTACGTCGCTTGGCGGCCAAGTTTCTCTTGTGTCAGAAATATGATGCACCTTCCGCCACCAGGTCATCATCAGATGCATTGCCAGAGGTCCTTAAGTTCGCCAGGTACGAAGCTTATTTCAAAGGATGCCAGTCAAAATTGTAGGTCATTTGTGTAAAACATTGCAATTCCTATAAAACAACACATTCATCCATCGCCCTGCACATTCCTACTTAGTACTTCTCGACAGCGCGCGAGTGACGGACTTGGGGACAGTCGACAGAAACCGTTTTCTTGATGCTAGCGGGTCACGTGTCAATAATGTGGACAACTCGTTTTAGGAAAGCGTTGTAGTTCGCCAAACTTTTACTTCATGATCTAGATATCTGCACTTTCTGCAGCTGCAATCTAGACTTCTAGTCCTTGTATTTTCAATTGAGCCGTCGCCATGGTTGTGTTTTCAATACAACGGTCAACCTCATCGTTGAAAGTGTCGCGAAAACGAAAACAAGACTCGGTAGACTGGTAAATATCACTCTACCTCATGACGTTTTTTGTTTCTTTTCCCAATCATGTATGGCCGATTCTCTCTGATTTCTCGCCTAATCTCTCCAGCCCTCTCTTGCTCTTATTCTGGGGTCAATGAACGAAGCAATTCAGGAGCAGGAACGTGGGGTGTGCGAGTCCACCAAGATTTCAGTGGTTTTCCAAGTTTGAGTATGCTTTCTGACGACATATTAGTCGATCATATCTTCGACTACCTTGATGGTGGAAGATATTCTGTCCTTACGAATGGTAACGTCTACTTTGTACCTACCTGCTGTCACTAAGCTCCTCGTTTCAGGTTAACAAACTGTTCTACACCCTTACGCATCATGGTATAATATGGAAGCGATTTCTGCAAAGGATTGGACCCAATGGGCCCGTGTTACCGCCTTCTCAGCGATATTCTTCTCACTTTCTTGACCTCGTTTGAGGCCGAACGATTAGTCATTCGCGCCATCACAGTCCACAAGAACTGGATCCTGCCAAATCCATTTGCCGCCTCTTACCTTCCTGTCCAGGCACATAGGCACATATTATCAATGGTCGTACTTCCCGGGGGAAATACCTTGTCGCTTCCGCATGCAATCTTGCCAAAACTCACTACAGTTTGGTTGTATATATTCTTGATCACCGTATCTGTGGCATCGTTCCTCTGGCAGAAACACCCGTCCGAGGTAAAGCGTACAATCTATGCGCCAAGTACATGAATGTGGAAGGCACGCCAAGCATTATTATCGGGTATATTCGCAGGAAGACGCCAAAAAGTCATCAAAGTGCTAATAGGTGAAAGCCGATTGTGCCGCCGAGTGTACTTTCCAACACTGACTGTCCATCCAGTATCGATCCCTCCATATATAATCCGTACTTGAACAACCCACGGTAGTCAAATCGATGCTCCAATGCCGCTAGAGTATGTCGCGACCTGTTTGCAGATTTCCCTGGATGCACTAGATGCGTTAGGGAAATCCTATCCTCGTACCTGGTTCCCAGGAGTTTTTCGACTTTGCTGCATCACAACCCCCGCCATTCCGCCTTCTCGGATACCTTCGGAGCGATTCGGAACTTCGAAATGTCGATCTTGGTGAAGTCGATGGCATTCCAAACATGGTAGTTGCCAAGATGCCCGAAACGATCGTGATGAAGGAACTGACTTCTGATGGTCTCATATCTACTTTTACATGCGCGCGTGAAATCATGCTTTCACAACAGGTACAGTCCTTTTTCTTGCTGTGAAGATTGCTCTAACTTCTCGAAGGAGCAACCTATTTGTAACTTCCGGTTACTACCTTTGCAAAGGCAAATTCTCGTGGTTCGCTCTACGAATCGTCCGCAGTTAGCACCGGCCGATCCCTCGCCTGGCAATCCACCTATCATTCCTGATGTCATGTTCACTGTCGCCATGTTTCCCACACCTGACCCTGGGGACGGAGATGCTGAGGAGTTTAACCCGCTTTCGATTGCCTCCTTTTTCGGGAAGGACGTCGAAGACTTCCAAATAAGTGACCCACATGCGCTCAATGACCATGGTGGCGACAATAATCGCAATTTTTTGCCACCTCCTATCAACATCTTCTACAGGAATGAAAGCGGGGGTCGTATCTGCCACATGATCATCTCGCCAACCCCACGAGAGAGTGCGCCCGAGGCGTTCAAATCCACAGGGAAGCCACATTACGCTATCGCGAACCTGAGGTCCAACATGATGCACCGCCTATCCTTCAAAAACGACGAATCCAGAACAGTATGCAGAACATTCGTCATCCCAGGATGTCTGCGCTCTTTATTCTACTCCGTTCCCCGCGATAATCGGTCAGACACGCTTTCGGTGCGCAACTTCTCCGGCCACCTTCTATCGAAACGAGGCGACGATGCCTATAGTATTATGCGGCGCGAAACGCTGCAAAATGCGCTCCGAAATGTTCCCAAGCACCGCGAGAATATGCTGGGACAGTTTAATCTTCCTTCACATATCCTTGATCATATTCGCGATGGTGTGACGGCGATAGCCTGGGACGAGGGCACTGGGCGTATCTTTTATTCCAAGCCACACGAGACGATGCTCCACATGCTTGATATGGCAGAAACTCCCCTGGAAGGTGAGTTGAAGTTCGTATGCTCAGTTGGCAATATACTTAAAATTATGTTATAGCGATGAATGGGCAGCGTTATCCAATCCCTCTGGAGGATGAGCGCATGCTCGATTTGTGAATTATACCACCCAATAGACATTGGACTCGCTCGCATGGACAGCTAATTACTCGTTGTAAAATTTACCGATTGTATGCTAGTATACCCAGTCCGCGATGACTTCATTGATGTTTGTCTCTGGTCATTCTAACATACAACATGGATTTGATACAGATAGTTGAACGCAACGAGGTAGGGATGAACAAGCCATGATAATACGGTACGATACGCACAACAGAAAACTCCACTTTGCGCGAATAAAAATAGCGTATGTGATTGTAATTAAAAGAGATGACTGAAACCTTTCCACGATGCAACCGCGAAAGCAAGAAATTGGGAACGAAGATCATTAAACAAGATATAGGTAAACACATCTTTACCATGGAATACAAGTCCGGGCTCTGGACGAGCAAGAGACGGAGAGTGGGTGAATGGGTCACCAGGCCTGGGCACTTATTCCTGCTCTCTCCCCTTCTCGCGCTTATCCTTGCGACCAAACGGGAATGATGCGGTGAAGCTCAGCTTCCGACTCGCCCGCTTCATAACACCGGTATTAGTTGAAGCGCTAGATTGTAAAACTGTTCCGAGGGCGGTAGACGCATGCGCTGACTTTGGCCGTCCAGACAAGCCCGCAGCGCCTTCCTCGTACAACTTAGTTTTCGCCTGCGTCTTGCCCTTCTCTGGACGAGGCAGCGTCATGGGCGTGTTACTATACGTCCCATTGGGTAGATTACCCACAGCAACTGGCAATGGAGGAAGAGTGTGGTCCCGAGGTATAGTTGAAGAGGAACGACCAAGCGTAGCACCCGCCGTCGTCGGTCGAGTTGGGGATTTAGGCGATGCCGGGGGCTCGAAGTCACGAGGTGACACCGCTGGCCGTTTGTGTGATCGTGGGTGCTCAGATGAGTGACCTCGAGGGTAAGCTGAAGGAGGGGATTGTGACATCCTTGAGTTTTGTGGAGAGGCAGGTATCGTTGGCAAGGGGCGAGTGGTGTGCGAATGATGGTCAGGAGATGTCGACGATGAGGCGCTTGTACTGTGTGAAGAATATGACGTAGTGGCTGAGATGGAAGGCGAAGTATCTCGTCGATTGCTCGTACTCTGCGATGATGCCCGAATAAGGCCGGAAGCAGACGAAGGGCGGCGGTGGATCATGAAGGGCAACACAGGACGATCCAGACCCGCCGGTTCCGAAGGATGTCGAGAACCGTCATCTTTGGAATGCTTCGGGGACGACCCATTGGTGTGGAACCTCGACGGTGATGCTGACGCATCCAAGGGAATGCCAGGAGGTAACGGGATCTTCTCTGCCTCGGCTTCCGAACTTGGACGCGATTTCCCACCCGATTTCAAACTTTTCCTTCGGAACCACGAGGTAGTCTTCTTCTCTGTTTCCTTTTCCTTGCCATTCGGACTCAGCAACGCAGGGAGAGGTGGGACAGGTGGCAGCGGATCTGACGACTCGCCCTTGGGGAAGGGGGCAATGGATTTTGCAGCCATATCACGCTTGTCTGCACCGACCTTCAGTGATGGGACATGTCTGAGTATGCCATTGCGAGCTGGTGAAGACGGTTTAGGTGACGAGCCACGAACGACTGTTGCAGGATGCGAAGGTATCGAGGGAGGACTAGGTTTCATAAATTCCGGGGGAGTTTTACGCGGCGACCTCTCAGCAGGTGGAACGGGTATCTCTATGGGTAAAGACGGCGGGGGCAGTAGAGGGGCAGTCTCAGCATGTTCTGCCTCTGCCGGTTCTGCAGACAACCCGGGCGGAAATGGTATAGGCTGTGAGAGCGATGCAGGAGAATCTGTAGGGAGTCGTTGATGAGAATGCTCCTCAGGAGCGTGTGGACTTGTCGGACGCAGATCAAGAGCGACGCGGTCTAGATCCACAGCTTGGTAGTATAGCACATAGGCGGAGCCCGAATTGGATTCCCCGAAGTACTTGGGTATGTCGGATTCTTTGATTGACTCCACTGTTTCATCGTCGAATACAAGCCAGGTACCCATCGTCTTGATGATGCTGACATAGTGACCATGATTTGGCCCGCTATATTTAAGAGAGACAAACGAGGGAAGAAAAGCGTGTCAGAGGCAATTGCAAATAACGAGCGTCACACGCAACAAGGGACGTACTTTCCGATATGAACTACTATGGCGAAGAGTTCATACAGTCGATCGGGGTTCTCGGCATCATCAATAGTGTTGAACAAGCGGAGTTCGAAGGGAAACGCAACGCGATAAGCTAGCTTGATGTACTTTTGTACATCTTCTTGATACTTGAAGCGCTTGAGATGTAGAGCGAGAACATTGGGCAGTCGCTTGATCTTCATCCTGACGTGGCTTCAGCATCGAATCTGGACGGGCAGATATTAAATACCTCTTTTCCGCTTCCTGGAGGTCGCAGCATCCGTCGCAGAAAAACTTATTCCTCTGGCAGAGCATCTCACTCGCGCTGAATTGTCGAAGACATGCTGTCACGCTCGAGTTCTGTTCGATATCTATGGAGAGATCCAGAAACGATTCGTCACGTGAAGATACCTGTGCGTGATCAGTAAGCGCGGGGGGTAAGAATGATGACGACGCACATTCTCGCATGTCAGACATCGAGTTTCGCTAGTTAGTATACCTTCGAATATCTGGTGTATAAATGTAGCGCCCGTCGATGGACTGCCTGAGCTCGACTGTGCTTGCTGTCATTACCAATGGCTGTGACGTAGTAGATGACGATTTGACTGAATGAGCCGCTGAAAATACAGGAAATTTGGGGTGTCAGTGGATAACAACGAGTGCTCTGAATCCTAATTTTTCCACATACAATCGTCGAGAGGAACCTGCAGGAGCTTCTTTTCTTCTTCTATTTCCTCAACAATCTTGTTGAGGAGGTAGTTCAAAAATTCGTGAGCATCCTGGTGCATTGTATTTCTAAACGCCTCATTTAATTCTTTGAGTTTGTCTATGAATGCTCGGGGAGCAACGGTGCCCTTGTCAGCTGGATTCTGAGAGATGTGAATGTAAAGGGAGCGAAGTGCAGAAATCAAGGTCCGTGGTGATGTGGGGATCGGGGGTGTTGGAGGGTTCACAACACTGGTTTGTTGGGGAGATTCTTGTAGAGACTTGCGCTCTGTTTGCTTCCGACGAGCAGCAGCTGTTGGGGAGGCAGGAGCGGCACTGGGGGTAAACTGCGAGGACAGGGCTGCTTGGATAGCGGCGCATGGATCTGCATGCTGAATTACGAGATCTCGAAAGGGACTGCAAAAATATAGAGCTTGTAAAACAGAGTTGGCATAACTTTTGGGTCGTCAGCGAGCGGTTGGAGTGTGGGAACGTAGTGAGTCGTACCAGGTGTTGCCAAACTACAAAGAATGATGGAAATGAAGATCATTAGTGGAAATAGGGTAGTTAAAGGACGTACATTCTCTAGACCAAACTGCTTTCCGTCCGCACAAGGGATTGGCAACGGTTGCGAGACAGGATTGTCGGTGGTGGTTTGTAGTACAGGTTGACCAAAAGGGTTCCATTTCCCTATAGCCATAGTTCAGAGCTCGGGTAACGAGCTCTGTAGTAGAAGATGGCGGTTCAAACTCGGAATTGGGGGAAGATTGCTACGGCAGAGAAATCTCGTTATGAGTACATCAAACAAGTCACTGACATGAGTTTCCGATTCCAACAAGCCGGCCCCCTTGCTCCGGTTCTAAAAAAGGTAATTTCTCGCGTGGCAGACACAGGCACTGCAGCGGCGCTGCTCACATGCACTGCACCAGATTGCAGCCAGCGCTAGGACTCACCAGATACTCCACTCGTGGCTGCGTATCAAACATGTGCGGACTTCATGTTATCTAATGTTGCTCTGTAAGCGTGGCATGCCGACGGGCCCCATCTTTACTTTGGCTTGATTTCCAAAATAAGCCAGCGGTAACCCCTGGCTCCAATTGCAATCTATGACATGTCCATGCCCATCCGTGCCTCACTGGGATTCATTTTACCTCCTTTGAGCTTTGGGCTGCTCTGAGCCATATATGTAAATGAAATCTTTGGACGAAACTCGTAGCGCTGATCACAACTGCAATAGTTCTTCTGCATCAATGTTCAGCCAAGCAACAGCATTGAAAGAAGTTCGTGCAGTTTGGCGCTGTCTTGAAATCTGGAATACTCCTACTATCTCACGCCTGTTCATCAGACCCTTTGATTTGACAACACTTTGAGTCGAATAGGTAACCCTCTGTTCATCATGCGGAGCTTAGCAGGCTCAACGTGTCAACACTGCCAAGAGTATCCATCAGATAATCCGTGGCAGGAATTATTGGCAGGCATTTCGTAATGCTCAAATGAAAATCCCTATTTGGCGTTGAAGCCGATGAGACTATGCGGTACGCAGTAGATACATAAAAGTGAACACCTCCAAAGACAACTGAAGTCATACGAATCCCGTCTTACGCACATGGATCCAATCGCCGACCTTCACCACGCCATCCGCGGTGAGAATCCCATTGCACCCCAAACACGATAGGCTGGGCCGCGCGGGATCTAGACCTCTTCGATGCTTCATTAAAATCTTCAATGGCACCGCCTTGTCACGTACACCAGTCTCTGGATGTACATTTGGCAGCTGTGACGGCGAAAACGAACACGCAAGAATACCCAAATGGTCAGCACCTATTTTTAAGAGGAAATCGGCCGCAGATTCGCACCATGCAACGAGTACATTTACTAACAAGCTGAATGATTGGTGATGCCTTTTCTACACTCTCGCGATGAGAATCGACAGTGAATTCAGTAAGTATATCCTCGAAGAAAGGTGCGCCGGCTCCTTTAACCACTATGTTGGGGCGAAACCTGCAAGGAAAAGATTATTTAAGATGAGCAACAACCCGAAGTCGCACAACATTCGGACCGAATGAAGATGGGTTCACCTTTCTACCTGTAGAGTGTCGCTGGACCACTTTTCATCTATACCCTGCATGCCCACCATTCCTCTGATCCGTTCCTGCACGGCCGCGACACTTTCCTCAGACAACAGCATCAAAGGATACCCATCCTGAAAATACGAGGGTGCATCTATGTCGGGAAACCGTTGAGTGGGCGGACAGACCCGCAGGCGTGGGCCCTTCATAGCCAAGTGAACTGACAGTCCCATATATTGCGAAAGTATCTCCGAGGGTGACCTTCCTATGTTGGTCTGGCATACGTAGCCCTCGATGTCATCCTTACCCCACAATGATATATCGATGCTAGAAAAACATAGTTAGAGATAAAATACATCGGGCCGTAGTGACACACAGCTGTACTCACTTTCGCCAATCCTGGAGCTCTTCTTCAGTGGGGTTTAATGGCACGGAAAAGGCCTCACAGCCCGACTCCTTCGGGAAAGATACCTCGAGCCGGCCACCGTCTGGACATGAGGAGTCCGGAATGATACGAGGATTTATAAGAACCATCTGTGCAAAATTGTTCCAGTGTCTACTGGACCGCGGGGGCTACTGATGGCATAGGACGTACCTCGGCCACATCTCGGGCAGTCACGACTGTATTGTTATCTGCCCTTACTATGCACCATCTCCGATCATTCTACAGCGCGGTCAATAATGATTATCAGACACATATTTAATGCACTGACATCCAATCCTTCGAGGGTGTACTTCGCCTCCGGAACAGAAGTGCCCTTGCAACTCTACAAAATCAACACTGCCAACACAATGGAAATCAGCGTGATCACACACCTTGATGGGATGGATGAGGATCTTTGTTATACGTATATTTGACGTATCAAACTTCGAGCAATCTGGGACATGGGATCCGGCTTCTTCCTTGTCTGGTAGACGATTCAGATATTAATTCGAGCAACTGAAGGCACCAAGTTCAAAGAAGCAAAGCTCCAATGACCTTCCAAAAATGTACCAAAGCACCAAGGAACAGGGCTCACCTACTATTTTTGATCTCTGAGATTGAACCAGATAGGCAAAAGGCGCAAGGAGAAGGATAATCGGAATCCATGAGGTTTGCAACGTGGCAAGACCTTGTTCCAAAATTGTGGGCGAGTCCGTCATGTGTTTGACCGTTTATGGTCGTTTGTTGTGCTGGCTCTTGCAGGCTGTTGTCCTCGTTACGCAAACTGATAGCAGAACCCTGCAGTGGATTGGCCAGGAATTCGGATGCAAGTGGTTTATGATAATAGGAGATGGGAAAGAGCGTTGGTAAATTAATAAACGGCCAAACTTGGCCAAAGATGAATTCGTTGGTGTGCGCAATGAAAATGATGGTAGCAGCTCAAGGCTAAGTATTGGGGAGTCGAAAAACTCTCAGAGGGCTGCCTCACGGGGCCCATAATAAAGGAGGAATGATAATCTTCCATCTCTTACTGGAAATCTAGGGTCACCATTCAGACACATTGTACATCTGACACAAGTATCAAGGACCCGCGGGGATAAAATTGGATATAATAGCCTGCCAAGCCGCGGAAAGACTCGGTACGGGACGATACCATGACTTCAAGTTGATCAAGGTATGATATAATGAGCGAAGTGCACAGTCAACTTGCTCCCATGCCACCGCGTCATGCAGCGCCAACGTTCAGAATCTCAGAGCTTCATAATAAAATGAAATTACGGCCATGTCTTCTTGAGAATGGTGTGGCAGTAGACCGGTGTGCTGGCGCAATATATATTTGATCCCTGGACCTGAAGCTTCAAAAATCAGAGTCAACGATACAGTCGCATACTTCAAATGTGATATTATGTTCAATGCTACAAATCTGATGGATGTACAACACCTTCATCTGCATAAACTTCCCCACTGCTCATTCAATTGTGCTATGCCGTTCTCAAAATGATGTGCACAGCCGCTAGTCTGTGATGATGATGTCGCTGAACTCTCCGACCTGCAGAGCAAACGCTGCGTCTTCAAAGGGCTTCTGCATCTGACCCTTCGAAAAGGGGCCGAGGTTTCCCTTCTGGGAATGCGACGAACAATCGGAATGGATACTCGCCAGCTCTTCGAACTTTTCGCGCGAGTTACCAACCTGGGCCTGATATTCTCGGAGAATTTCAACAGCCTCTTCTTGAGTGCGTGTAATTTTCGGCTAGGGGCATACAACGTCAACATATATTCCTTTATGGAAGGCAGATGCATGCACACCTCCTTCCAACTCGATGGTCGCCGACTGTCTTTGTGTTTCACCAACAAATGACTCGCCGTGATTGTCTCAGCGCCTCCACTGCTACCGCTACTCAGGTGCTGTGAGCCGGGAAGAGACTTGATCTCCTCCTCCGATAGTTCTGAGGGGGCATCCCAGCTTGATTGTTTGGTAGCAGCGTTGAAGTAGTACGGTATGCCCTTCGAGTTGGACATGCGAATTTCCCAGCCAGATGACTGTGTGGGAAGCAAGGTGAGACATAATCGTGGTTGAACGTGCGGTTACTTGCCATCACGAAAATTATCTGGTGTGAGGAGGACGTGGCTTTCGTTGTGCTCGTTGTTCGTTGTGACGATTGGAGCTGAACTCCTGATCGAGCCCATTTCTGTATTACATAATGCACCGTTTTGGGAAAAGAACGTTCACAGATGAGTCAAGACTCAAATAGGCTTCAGGCCAGGAAGTCTGGGAGATAAATACTATGTGGGTGCAAACACTGCAGAGGCACGGTGGGAGTTGGAGGCTTGGTCTGTCCAGGCTGCAGTCCTCGAATGACCGGAGAGACTCAGTATGATTGTCAGCCTTTTCGTCTCCCTTTTATCAATGGCGCACGGGTTCAGGGAGTCGGAGTCGGCGATCCCGCCAGAACGGTGAGCGGATTTAACTCGTTCCCAGACAGCAGGTCCTTAGTCGTGCACAGGTGGTAGACTTGGCTATGTCGGAGCTTTCTAGATATCTACGACGTCGAGACGGCTGGTGGAATTTATTTAAGTGTCCAGAAACCCGCGCTCGGTGGGCCACCGAAGCTCTCGTCGAGCCTATGGCTGTGCGCGCACCAAGCCACAACCTCAGAGTCTGGTTGACTCCTGATCAGGTTGGTAGACTTACTTGAATTTTGCGAAGAGATAATCATGCATTTTTACCCGGGGGTAGGTTGAATACGTCCTACAGGAGTTGCAGGGCTATGCAAGGCTCCGCGACGTCGAGAATAATTGGCAGGGCCCTTTTCCAGATATTATCGATACATTCTAACATACTGACAGTCAAGTTTCTTGCTTTGAACGCATCTGGGAGTCTGAAGCAATACTTGACAACTTCGCGCGCGCAAGCCTCGATTGTCAACTCTCTCGCTTCCTGGAAACACTTCCAGACAAACTGGCACGTCGCGAGGGAGACGAGCAAATGCGCCACATTATAGATCCATACCTGCACCCTCTCATTTACGGTCGGACGCTTGCTTACGACTCAGCTAGGGAAGGATTTCTTCGTCCCGAGCTAGCACCCAGCATTGCAGACGCGACAGACACAGATTTCCTCTCGCAAGAGTTCGCATGTTTGCCATGCGACTTCCTTATCTCTCAGGACGGCACAGCAAAGGCTCTCTCGTACATCAATAACATCCACCCTTGCTTTTCTGCGCTCTATCGCCACTTCGAGGAGTTGATCTCGAAGTGTGTTCCCATGTTCGAGCACGTCCTCACGGACTTGCATGTGGACAACCCAAACAGGGAGCGAATCCAGGGTCCATCTTCGTCGGCGGAGTGGGAAGAGCCGGAGCCCCCAGATTTCTCGCGTGACTTCGTGGATTGGTCTGCATTTGAGAGCAGGAAGCGGCAGTGGATCATGCGCCGGTCAATTGTGCCTGATGTCCCGATCACCGGTTACCCAGGTGGGCTTGAAGAGCGCCGAAATATCGTGCAACTCAGGGGGAAGACACTCCAAGTCATATTTGACGTGTACGAGATATGCATAGTATGATTTGCTTCTCGCACGGCTACCTTTCCCTAAAATCGAGTTCCATGTAGAAACCAGGCGGCCCTACCTTTCAGGGTTCTCAATGGTGCGTAGAGGGCATGAAAAACGAACGCATCGTCGCTTGTGTCCTTTATAATTCGTCAAGCGTATGACGTCTCTTGACTTGTTATTCAAAACGCTCAACCATTTTTATAAGGAGAACATCACGGGTAATTCGATCGAATTTCGTATGGCTGTTAAGACGCCGCCTGCATTTCCCAAGAAAGGCTATCAGGACATAACAATCAAGACTTGGGGTTTACAGACAAGAGATCCTTGTCACCAGTACATTGGCTCCGTCCCACTTCGCCAAGGACTATGCATTGCGTTTCCTAATATTTATCAATATCACATCACACCATTCTCATTGATCGATCCGTCAAAGGAAGGGCACCAACGCATCATCGGGATGTACTTGGTTGATCCAAGTATCACTCCGCTGACGTCCACGCAGGGAGTTCCGCCACAGCAGAAGGCGTGGACGAGGTTAGGTCTCGAGAAGGGGACTCGTGGAATATTTGCTGTGGAACTAGTTGATAAAGTGCTCGATGAAGTGGACGGAGTCATGGATATAGACGAAGCGGTGAAATGTAGAGAAAGGATGGTAAAGGAACGAACCAGGTTGTCGGCGCTGAATGATGTCCAGCACTTCAATATCCCATGCAACAGGTGGTAATGTCTGCTAAGGGGGTACAGCACTCATCGACATCTATGATTGTCAGACAAGCTAGAACGACAGGTATCCTAATAAGTTCGCTTTTCTCTTCTATATATCCGTGATTAGAAGTGTGTAGATAGACTCTTGTACCACTAAATTACTGTTGGGTATATCCTTTAGGGTTCATCGACTGCCAGTTCCATAAATCTCGGCACATAACCTCGAGAGGCTGCGGTGCCTTGAAGCCCAGCTCCCTTTCAGCCAGCGCGGGATCCGCAGTGAGATCAGGAACATCGCCGCGGCTGTTAAGAATAGGTAAACAAGGGATAATTGGTATAGGCGAGAAATAAACTTGCCGTCTTCCGATGACCTCATATTTGAAATCAAATCCTGTGGCCTTTCGCATCGCCTCAACGATTTGAAGGACGCTCATACCCTTTCCTTTCCCTAGATTGTACGCCTTGTAGCGCGCATCATCGGGGCAGTTATCGAAAATAGTAGATTCAGGCGCAAGTGCGTCAAGGGCGAGCAAGTGTCCAGAGGCCAAATCAAGCACGTGAAGGTAGTCTCGGACGCAGGTACCATCCCTACAGTCCTACATGAGCCTCGAACATCAGCCAGCGGTATTGAATAGACTCACGGAGTGGGGTAATCATTTCCAAACACTTTCAGAGTGGCATCGTCTACGCGCCCAATGGCCATATGTGCGAGCAAAGGCAACAGGTTCCCTGGGCGACCTCGGGGATCCTCACCTATCAGCCCCGAGGGGTGCGCGCCTGCGGGGCTGTGTGCAAGTCAGTGTCGGTACGCATCCATGGCCAGGAAGAAGATATTCACTTGAAGTAGCGAAGCGAGATGGCACGCCATCTATTCGGTTCAGCTGAAGGGACGTTGGTGAGGTCTCAGGTACAGCAAGGGACGCTTACCGTGGCACAAATCATCGATAACCATCTCAGACATGACCTTCGTCTTGCCGTAAGGGCTGTCTGCTTTGAGACGCGTTGTTTCGGGAATTGGGATCACAGGGGGTGTTCCGTAGACAGTAGCAGAAGACGAATAGACAATGCGAGTGCAGTCAAAGTCGAACATGGTCTGCAGTAGCGACACCGTAGCAGCCACGTTGTTCGTGTAGTATGTCAAGGGGATCTCAACAGACTCGCCGACCGCTTTGTATGCCTGAAAATTTTTATTCGGACAAGTCCAACCCGCATGAAGAAAATGAGTACTGACAGCAATGTGAATGACACCCCAGATTCCACCTTTGCCATAGCGTTCAAATATGCGCTTGATTTGTTCCGGGTTGGTCAAGTCGCACTGAAATGCATCAATTTCTGCGCTCTCTTTCTCTGCCTCCGACGGGTTTTCGGGAAGTGCATCTCGTGCAATTTGGGCTACACGAGTGAGCGACGCTGGGAACGAGTTGTGATGGTTGTCGACAGAGATGACTTTGTATCTTCTTGTATGTTGTAGAGCGTAGATTACATGTGACCCTGGATAATCGAGAAAACATCGGTCAAAACGCAAGCTGAAGCGGTCTTCCCCCGAGGTAATTACCGATGTAGCCAGCTCCACCAGTCACCAGGACACGCTGTAACGATAATTTATGAGTATCCGAAGTACGAGGCATGCGGTTTGAGTACGCACTCGCAAACCGGTGGATGTGGACATCGTTGAAAGTTGAAGAAAGCAGGATTTACGGAATGTTGACAACCGACTTGCAATGTGAATTCATCCCGAAGTTTGGCGGACGCCGCGATCACGGGTTTCAAACTGGCTGCGCTTCGGCAAACACTGGTTGGGCACTGTGTGCATCATGGGCTAAATACGACATAGAAAAAAATAGTAGGTACTGAGAAAGCCCTTGACGATTAAATAGCACAATCGACCCTTGCATGCATCCTCCCAATTCGTAATTCCGAAATTTCGAATTGTCTTTCTGGACATTACCGATCTTCCATCTTCACATCTCCTTCAGCATCCAATGGGACCCCTCCAGCCCCCGTGGCGTCACCTGCCTTGCCGGCTTTGCGGTCCTCATGTCCCTGCGTGGACGACAGAGAAGGTACCATCTCCTCGGCTTTCTGTGTCTTTTGATTCCTATCTCGCTCCTTCTCTATCTCTATCTCATTGGCAAGTAAAACAACGTCTCCCGTACCGATCTTGCCGAAATGTTGCAGATATTGATCTCGTGCTGTACGCAATGCAAGCCATGACCAGCGTTGTCTGTTCTATTCAAACATATCAGTGAGATCATGGAAAGAATGACTACATTTTGTACCTCTTCATATCGAGCTATCTGGTCGTCAGTAAGAGAAGGGGCAGGTGGTGGAACTGTGGCAGAGGAGGTTTCTGTGGCAGAGGCTGCAGCTGGAGTCGGAGTGGGCGTAGGTGCTACTATTATTGAGGATGGTGGTGCGAGAGTTATTGGAGGACGCGCAGGACTTGATGCGCCTGCTTCTAGGAATGATTTTACTGGGGATGAACCAGGCTTTGGGGGAAGGGATGGATGCAAGGGCGAGCTGGAGACGCTGGGTACCAATAACAAAGAAGAGAACGAAGCTGCTGGCGGCTCCACTTTAGGTGGTTCTGTTGCTGTCAAGCCCGGTGAGGGAACTGGTGTCTCTTGCCGTGCAATGGACTCTTGCGAAGCAGCTGCCTTGGCTCGTGCTTGAGCTAAGCGTTCGGCATTCTTCATGAGCTGCTGTCTGCGCATTTCAATGCGAGCATCTTCTTGCTTGACCTTCTTCACGAAATCCTTAACGTCACCCGGTCTGGCGGGTCAATCAGCATGATGTTATCAAATAGATGTGAAATCCTCAACTGGAAAGGATTCTGCAGGTCAGACAAGTCCCTGTACCCCATCTCCCATATCTCAGTCAGCGACTCGGACCCCAGGTTCCACTTCCACGACTCAGGACCCTCCTTTCTCTTCGACCGAGCTTCCCTCGTCGCCACCTCCATCCCTACCTTTCTGCCACCCACTTCGGCTGACCATGGCTCCCTATCAAAAGGTGCGCAAAGGTCATTCTTCCATTTCACCCAGTTCTTTTCCCGGTCAAGAATGACATTCACGGTATCGGCAAATGTAGGTCCATTTGGAGCGGTGGACCGCAGCTCCGCAGGATACCTTTGCGATGGTGTCGTGGACCCACTGCGCATCTGCAGGTTCAAGCGTAAAGTCCATCTGGAGAGATCTGTTCCTGGGCGTGGACCACACAGCCTTTGCAACTTTGGTGAATGATAATAGATGGTGAAGAAGAATGAGGAGTTGAAACAGGACTTGTCGACGAAAATGGGTATCCGCAATCTACGAAAATTCAGCGACTGACATGTTAAAAATGACGGATATATACCTCTAGGTTAAGAAGATCTGGACTTGTTAGGAATTTTGCGAAGAAGTATTCGCTATTATTGCTTGCTTCACCCAACTCTGGTTCTCGTTTTCGTTTTAGGCTACTGCTTGCACCACTGGCGCCTCTATTGCCCATCATGGCGCGCTCTTTCGTGGTCGCCTCCTTGATGACAGGTAGAACCTTGTCCACAGCATCCTTGAATTCTCCGAATGTATTGGGGAAGGCAAACAATGGAGGTCGGGAGAAAGGCAGCTGGAGGGACCAGAACGTAGTGTAGAAACCTGGGAATGACATGAGCCACAAAATATCACGACAGAGCTCTGACCTACCGTCTTTCTCTTTGGCATCTGCAGATTCCTTCTTTCCACTGTCTACCTCCATTTTTTGGCTGTCTTCAGGGTCCTTGGCTGTCTCCACATCTTCGTCCTTTTTCTCCACATCCTTGACTCCTTCCCACATGGGCCCATACTCTCCTCGTAAATTCACACCACTTCTTTCGCCCAAAGGGAAAACGCCACTGAGGAAGGTCAATATACGACCGCAAAATATGGTCGTAGAGCCCATTTTTGAGAGGCGGCGCAGGAGGTCATTGAGTGTGCGCAGTAGTATGAGCGCCTTACCCTTCTGCGGGACCATGTCCTTGGTAAGTCGAGAAGCGCTTGACTCGATCCAAGAGAATATCTGCGAGCAAGACGTGATAGTCTGTGTTTCGAGAAGATCCTGGAGGACAGTAAAAGGAAAGGTTGCCTCGCATACATCTATTATGAAGTGAGCACTTCGTATACAAACTGCAGTCAGAGACCACGAACCGTGTTCGGTGAATGTCAGTACCAAGTCGAGTCTGTCGCGGAGGCCATCATAGTACAATGTGCTATCGCACTTCAATGCACTACCCTCAATTGCCTACAGCAAGTATTGGTCACGAATTGTGAGAGCCAATAAAACGAGCACGTACCGCTAAGGTGAAGACCTCATTCTTGAGGAGGAACTCCCATTGACTTTTGACGTTGTCTGGCGAGGACTTGCCTTGAAACTTCTTCACCTCTTTTCCCACTAGTTCATGCAATACTTTCTGATCAAATGGACGTTGGGGAAAAGATTTGAGCAGCAATTGAACACTCTGCGTTTGTGAGCTCATCGAGGTCGTTACAATGAAAGTTGGTGCCGAGATGCCGATCGTCAGTAGCCTTATTCCGTCACGTCGCTTCTGCTTTCAATGATCGTTCTGCATTATTATGTCCAACAACAACACCGCTGACACTGGAACCAACAGTACTTCAAATAATGGACTAGACAACAGTCTTGAAGCAGATATCGCTCATCTGAACACTCTTCTATTAAACGGCTCATTGGACGGTAGTAATGAAACAGAAGACCTGATGGAAATCTTGGCACGTCTGGACAGTGCTGATGGTGTGGCCAAAGGCATTGAAGGAAGGTTGGACGGGATGTTGGGAACCTTGGACAATCTATTAGCATCCCTCGAGACGTGTGATGAGGCGAGCATCCCGGAGAAGACGATATTGGTAGAGGCAGAACGAGTCACCGTCTCATCAACAGAGAGCAAGACCAGCGATGGGGCCGCTCTCTCCCGCTAGCAAGGTAGTTTCTGCAGTGAGTGGTAACACGATTTATTGATCATATACTTGTTCTTGATACCATTATGCACTGCTTGCCGCAGTTGTTCTCAACATGCCCCTACTATCAACTACTTGATCTCGAGAGCACAAGAGAAATATTGTTTGACTTAAGACATGGAGAGCCCGAGATGAGCACGGGGTTCAGTAGTACTCATGTCAGGGGATTTGTCTAAGTTGTAGTGTGTCCCCGACATGCAGGCGGTACCGTCGGACTCAGGTTCAATATCTCTTATAATATCTCAATAATAACTGTATGAAATCCAGGCTGTAGGTTACAAACGAGTCCATAAATGACCATTGAAATTTTGAAATGCCTCCTAAGTGAGCGCACACCAGCGTGCCTGCATTCATCCTCCAGAGGGGCATGATAATACAACTAGTGTATGAGAGGAATCATATGATTACAGATCATGTATCAATATCCTCTAAAGCCATCGGATCAAAACGATTTACAGTACGAACAATGTCCCGGTCCTTCTTTGCGAAAACAAGCTAGAGAGCAAGTCAATCAATCACGTCATGAATGGCATCGTGAGCATACTCACCAAGTACGGATTCGCAGTAGATCCAGTGGTGTCGGCCAGGACCTCAGTTTTCGATACCTCCGTAACCTGATGGTCATTGTACTTGAACCAGTTATCAGGTTGTTCCGGTAAATGTCGGGAATAGAAGAAGTAGTGTCCAAATGACGGTGATGAGCCACGATGTATGAAGACGGAGGTCAACTCATATGCGACCGAGGTATCATCTTTCCAAATATTCTCTAGCTCCTCCTTCAGCTTCGATATCGTGTCCTTGAGTTCGACAATCTCGGCCTCGATAATATCCTGTTCACCATTGAGGTTCGCGACGAGCTCTTCATCGACATCGGGGATAATAAGGGTTTCTTGCTTTGACAAGAAATCAAGCGTGCTTTTGAGCGATGCATGGAAAGGTGCGTGCTGAAATACTCTATGTGGTTAATTCACAAGAACTACACACAGAGGCCTCACTTTGTTCTGTGTTAGCAAGCGCAAACGTTCCCGTCGGGTATTCAATTCCGCTTGTACCTCCTTCGATTTAGCCCTCTTCGCTGGATCTGCGGTATCAAGAAACCGGTCCATATATATCGTCTCGCCAAATTTGACATAGGCTTGCGATTTGTATGGTTGGAGGGTCTCTCGGTTGAATTGCACCCGCTATCGACCGTTTAAAACACATCACAGAGCTATCTGGGCAGGCACTTACCTGAAGTTGAATCTGCAATAATGGCGGTAGATCAACCAGTGTCACCTCCATTCTTGCTTTCTCGCCTTCATAATCAACGACATCGTCAAAGTATCCGCTTAAGCCATCGTAGATGTCAAATCCGCTATCGGCCACATTCACAGGAAGATGTGAGAAGAGGTCTTCTTTCTCGTGTGTTGGAGTTCTGGGACGTCGCTGGGCGGGGACTTGCGTAAGTCTTTGCCGCAATTTCCCATAGAATAGCCTGGCAAATCATAGTTCATGTATGCGCCTCATAGAATTCAAAGAACTTGCCTCTTCACAACGCTATTATGATTGTCCGAGTCGCTCAGCCCATCGAATTTCAGAAGCGCGATCTCGATCTGGAACATGCAATTGTCCATGCATTCAGAGACATCATGCTGCTTTCCTAAAATCGAGTATTTAGATGTGGCATCAGTCGGAGTACAGTGTACCTTACCAAACATCATAACCGAGTCTGACTGGGTAGGCTTGCGAGTAGGTAAGGGAGGAGGCTTCTTCTGCACCTCAACCTGCGAGTTCTCATGGTTCACCATTTCCACATCTGGAAGCGGGGATGGCAGTGGCATTGTGCTTGACGAACTTTCCCCATGCAAGCGAGGAGATTTGGACCCACGAGACGGAGATGGCTGGGATATCATGACATACCCATTCGTCTCTTCCGTGATAGGAGACGTGGGTACGTCGACGTCCATGTCCATGCGTTGCTCGTCGCGTGGCCGCTTCCCGAGAACCGAACCATTTGAGTCAGGCGACCGCACGGGCCCATCCTCAACAAGCGTCGCATCTGTGTCATTCGAGGAATCAGTACCGCCTCTGTCAGCTTCCTCCTCCTCTTCGTCTCTTGAAGTCACGAGTGCTAACTTCGCAAGATCGATTGTCGGTGTGACAGCCTGGTTCTCACAGAATTGGAGCTGCCAAAATAAATCCGCCAACTGACTGACGACTACATTTACGGTAATTTTAGCTTGGTGTATGAAAGATGGACGACAGCCTACATTTTTTCGATCGCAGGATCTCACGCCGCGTAATCAGTCGTCCGCCAACACGATGCCGTTTGAGGTCGTCCTCTGAGTACTTCTCGTCTTCAAGAGCCTTCACGTCGATGTTGGCCATGGAAGCGACAGCCTCGCGAAGCTCCTTGATGGTGTAGAAGTATTGAAGCAACGAGTTCAAATAGCAGGTGTTTCCAAGTTGATTGAGGCCTCTTGGAAGATCTGCACGCGTTGGGGTTACGATATCTCCAGCTATTGTACCTCGGCTTAATAGTGTGTCAAAAGTGAATCTGGGCGGGTACTTACGATCTTTGCCTTCTTCTAGGAAATGACGCAGCCGGCTGCTGTCCCTCACTTCTGCAATTGTCCTCAACGCTTCACGCCACTTGTCAGATTGATGAGGCTGCTCCTCAACCTATTGATGTTCGTCAGAAGCGCAAATGAGGCTATGCAGCCTCGCATACCCGCATCATGAACACCGTCAACACAAGTTCATCATCCACATCCGCAGAAACCTCTAATACCGAGTATGCACGTGAAGGGTCCATCTGGTTCTTCGACGACTCAGAAAACAACTTCATGAGCTTCTTACTACCCCTCGACTGTGCAATGATCTTGAACGCCTCGTTCGCGTCGCGTTGGAGCTGTGTACAATCCTTCGCGTCACGCCAGGCATTTTTGATGGCCGTCCGCCACGCCTCCGCAAGGAAATTATCTTCAATGTCATCTTCAAGTTCCAAGCGTAGAGCGCCATCCTTGCCAAAACCGAGAACTGCGGCTGCATTCTGCAAGTCCTCCTCTGTGAACCGCCCACGAGTGCGCTCGTCAAAAACGAGGGTCTGTAACTCTTGAGGCGGGACGCCACCGAGGGATTGGATTGCGGCGACGATTGCGTAGAAGTGGGTGAAGTAGAGTATTGTATTGGCAGGGTCGCAACGGCATTGAGCCAGATAGGCGAAGATGAGAATATCTAAGCATTGTCAATACCGAGCAGACCTAAAGGAGCGGACTGTTTGGCTGCTTACCCGAAGAGCATGTTGTAGGGGTTATTCCTAATATCTTCCACGTCTGCAGCAGGGGTACGTACTCCGCCAATGAACCTAACGGATACGACGAGGACGATCTCGGGACTGCACAAATGGCTCAGGTTCTGTCTTCTGGCACAGCAAAGCTTAACCTTACTCTGATCAGGGTGTGCACCGATTGCCTGCTGGTACATCTCTCGAGCACTATCGATTTTGACGTACAAAGGGTGTGGCTTATAGTGCTTGAGCGCGGTTGCTGCGCTTCATGAGTTAAGTGGTATAGAGACCCAACACCATTTCTTACCAAAGCGACGTTGGTAGTCTACGAGATACGCATTCGTCTCGACCCAGAAACGCAGGAGCTTCGTACGTGCCTCCTGGCCTTCTGGACTGTTGAGTTCAGTATTTGGGGGTGTCAGAAATTCGTCTGTCCTCTCCTCGGGGGTGCCTGGGGCTTCGGTACGTGTGATAATTTCGAACCCAAGTTGTTTGAAGATATAACCCCTGCAAATGAATTCGTGAGCTGCATTGAACACCAACAGAATGGAAGCTCCTGACGTAGTTGAGGACCAACCGATCTTGTTCTGGAACGTCTTCCCGGAAATGGGGAGCTGACCGTTCTTGCCTTTCCATAACTTGTTCTCAATAATTCTGTAAAGTGATGAGATACCATCACGGTATTAATTGATGGGCGTACGTGATCAGCGTCTCCCATCCACTGACAACAGACTCGTCAGGCTGCCTCCCGATGGGGGGGTGTTCGTGTCTGTGCTTTGTAAAATCCTCCACGTATTTAAGAGCAATAACACCGGGCATGGCTTCTGAAGCAATGCAATAGAGGGAACATTGGCAGCAGACATAAAGATCAAGCAGTTCGCCCTCTACATGTCCCTCGGGCAGGTCTTCGTTCATCTTGACATCTAATTCCTTGAGCGGATTATCATCGAGGCTGATAGAAGTGATTTTCCGACGCTTCTGCTTCCTCTGCGCAGCAACTTCCCAGGGGGCACGATGGAATGCTGGATTGAGCTGGCCCGAATCGACGGCCTTTGGGTAGAAGTGAAAGTGATGGGTTTTCTTGGACTTTTCGAAAGAGTCGTCAGCGCAAGATACGGTGCGTTTACGACGATCTTGGTCAGGGAGGGGTGGATGCTGTTTGACGTCGAATGATTTCGCGAAGGGAGGGAGGATAGTGGATGTTTTCCACTGGAGAAACACCCAGCCATGGTGTCGCCTGCAGTAGTATGTATTGGCGTGAGGAACAGCGCGAAGGATTTCATCATGGCTCGGAGGAATGAAAGGGGATACATCCCCACTCGGCCTCATGTCAGGTGCGGTAACGCTCACCGAGAACAATGAATGTTCAGGGTTGTGCAACAATTCAGCAACGAAAGGAGGTAGTATTCCCCGCCCTGGACGGTTTCTCGTTCCCCGCAGTTCCGCATCCCACCAGTTTGTCTCCTCCTCCTGGTCCCGTGCGTCAATATCCATGACCGTTTGCGACGTTCCACCGGCCCATGAACTATCCCACGGCATCGGTTCATTCCATGTATCAGTTCTACTCCAATCATCTTCGGGCCACCTGCCAGTGGGCTCCACAGCTGGCCAGTTGTGATGGTCGTCGGCTGGGATGAGCGCAGGGACCTGATCTGTACCGATTGTATCCTCTGAGACAAGCTGGGGCTCGCGAAATACAGTGTCATAGGTTGGCGGAGGTTCGATGTTGACCTTTGTGTAGGCCGATCCTGCAGAGCTCTTCGGGCGCAGTGGCAATGGTGGAGGCGTAAGCCCTGCGCTCGATTTTGAAGCTGACGCGTAAAAGGTTTCTGGAGGAACTGTCCCCGGGGCTTTGGGAACTTCTGTGACCGGGGGAGTGGGTTGGCGGCGCACGGGCTTGTTATTGTTGCTGCTGCTGCCACCGTTGTTATTGTCCATGCTGCTACGTGCCGAATATGATGGTTAGGATGTCGAGATTCGACTTGTTAAGGAGTGGACCGTGCAGCACGAATAACACGATGAGATAAGCTTTATCGTTGTGCGGGCTAACCAAGACTCGCACTGGTTGCTCAGATCTGAATCATGCAAATTCAGACGCCCAATTACCTGTGATCTTAGTGACGGGAGATGAAATCGAGTAGATAGCCAAGCCCGAGTACGCGTATGGCACTGGAACAGATGCTTATGTAATACAAGCTCCAACGTTTATTGGTGGTGTTTCAGTAGTTCCCTTTGTACCGTGGATGTGCAGAGATACAAGGACAACTTAAAGGAAGCAGGCCACTGATATTACTTGCTGTAAATGGGGGGATGCAGTATGGGTGTGAATGAAAAGACACGTGCACGCGATTTGCAGTTGATGGTGATGGTTTGCGAAGGGCCACGCGTATTAATGTTGTCAAAGCTAGTATGGCTACTACACCAGCTGCGTTGTGCATATCTCTTGCTCTATGGAGTGGGTGTAGCCACACAGTCAGAACCTCATGAGGTTCGTGAAACCCAGAAATTTGATCACATGTTTTTGGTCGCAAGAGGTGGAATAGTGATTTAAATGAAGATATGCCTCTAAGCTCTTGTTCAATCGCAAGGACGGGTATTTATCGTCATAGGACTTCTATACAAGATCTACTTGATATCTGCTGCTCAGAATTTGTACACCTGCCAAGAACACTTTAAGGACATGATAGCTTGTTGGGTAGCACGGTCACTTACCTGGTCTTCGGTGTAACCCAGTTCCTTGAGGACACCGTTCAGTTCACCCTGCTTCATGCCTTTCTTCTTGCCTGCAATCGAAGCAACCTGTCCAGGTGGGCCTATGGAGCATTTAGCTATTGATGTATTCCAAACGTGTTGTTCATACCGCAAATGAAGACCTTCACTTTCTCGCCCAGTGATGGCGGAGCAATGTGCTGCTTAATGAGGTCAGCACCAATGAATCCAGTAGGACCCTTCCAGTTAGCATCGCTCTTGTCGAGGACATATACGACATCAAAAGTATCGGGGTATTTTTTCTTCATGGCGTCGAACTCCTCGCGAAGTAGGATATCTTGCTCAGTAACATTTGCGTACAGAAGCTTGAACTTCGTCTTGTTCGACTTGTCCGCAAGAGCATGTTGTAGGACCTGGTAGAGTGGAGCGCTGTGATTGCGCAGTTGAGGTTGATGACGTAAGTATAAAAGACCAGGCTCCCTTACATTCCACTTCCACCACCAATGAGGCCGACTTCTTCCAGTTCATTCACTGAAAGAGAATCAGAATTTAGGCATTGTGAAACTGCAAAAGACCATATTCACTCTTCCAAGGCCATTTTGCCAGAGGACCCTTAATTTTCAATGTGTCCCCAGCCTTGAGAGAGTGAATGTGTTTGGAGACATTGCCCGTCTCGTATTTCTTGATGACAAATATCAATTCTCCCTCCAAGTCAGACGCTGAAATGGGGGTATACGGGCGATGCATAGGTTCGCCCTTGTCATCCTTGAAGTCAGGAGTTTCGATGTAAACACAAGAAGCAACTGGAAGAAGCGAAGCCTCGCCCTTTTCGAGCTGAAGCACAAACCTGAGGGACAAACATGAGTGTGGGGTTGTCTGTAAAAAAAAATAGCCTAAATTCTCACTTGGAGGTGTTGTGATTGTAAGGCTCCACCCTCTTCAGTTTGAGGTCAATGTATTTTGACGGGTCAAGAGGGCTCTTTAGGTCCTTCTTAGCAGTCACTGCCTCCCCCTTGCCAAAGCCCATGTAGACATACGTGCCGAGACCAACGAGACCAGCACCACTAAGGTAGAGCCCGAGGTTGGATGATTTCTTGGCACCAGCTTCGGTCGAATAACGTCTACAGCTGTTCGTTGCCTACACACATGAGAGTCAGACTGAGACCAACCCAACTTCATAATTAATATTGCTCACCACAGAACGGGCGAGCGTCGCTGCTCGAATGAAGGACATTTTGAGGATGAGATGATCGTGTTTCAAATTCAGTCTGAGCCTGAGAATCAAATGACCGTCAGACAAGCTCACGACGACGGACGCCGTTTCGTAAAGCCAGCACAGCTGTTTGAAGCTGTGTGACTTATTTCTGGCAACAAGCGACCGACCGAATTTCTTCCGTTTTGCAGCAGCGGATCGATCTTGAGAACCAGATCGCTACTTGTATTCCTGGAAGCCCCCGGTCACTCATACTAGCAGCACATCCACAATTCTCATCTTGATTGCTGACTCCAATTTTTTACAAGATCAGAATAGTCCGAGGAGGCCGTTCTCCGCAGTATTAAGCAGTGGAATCGAGACTCTAGAGAGCTCTAGAGGCCAAGGACGTCATGGGACCCCTGGCAGTGGCAGTTTCACTATCCAATCTTAGATTGAGATTCGGTGGTCAGCACTATCTACATCTTTCCTTCCTCGCCATCATCGAGTCAACAAACGCACTTGTGTAAACCTTTCTACTAGCCGCCGAGTCCCTTTCTATCCTTTTCATCTACTGCCGGTTCACCCTACCTTAATCTGTACCATGTCTTTTGTTAAGCTCAGCATATTTGGCACCTCTTTCGAGGTGTGTTGCCTGTGTATGTCCTTGAAAATGATTTGTTCACGATGTGCTGATTTCATAGGTAACTACTCGCTATGTCGATCTGCAGCCTGTCGGAATGGGTGAGCCCTAACTATCATCTCGATCTGCTCGATGTCTAGACTAACCAAGATGTCTGTAGGGGCATTTGGCCTCGTCTGGTATGTTGCAAGTTTGAGACTAGGCCTATGACGCTCATGAGTGGCGTAGTTCTTCTAAGGATCAACTCACTGGGTCTTCTGTTGCCATCAAGAAGATTATGAAGCCCTTCAGTACCCCAGTTTTGAGCAAGCGAACATACCGTGAGCTCAAGCTCCTCAAGCACATACAACACGAGAATGTACGTCTCAGGCGCGCCACGCAGAATTTTCTGCTCACTCATGTACCATCTACACGTGTAGATTATCAGCCTTAGTGATGTCTTCATCTCGCCACTTGAAGACTTGTATGTCTTTGCTCCAAACCCCAAACCCTTTAAGTAGTTGATCATTACAGGTATTTTGTTACCGAACTACTTGGAACCGACCTCCATCGACTGCTGACGTCTCGGCCCCTTGGAGAAACAGTTTGTGCAATACTTCCTATATCAGATTCTGGTACGTGATGACGTTGTAACTCTTCGTCCTTCCGTCTGATCTGATCTAGCGTGGACTAAAATATGTCCACTCCGCTGGTGTCGTGCACCGAGACCTCGTACGTCTTTTGTTCTGTATTTATCCGTGTATTTTTCGAGACAGGCACACAGAAACCTAGTAATATTCTTGTCAACGAGAACTGTGACTTGAAGGTTCGTCAGGTTCACCAACATGGGATATCGTATGATGTCATTGCTTTTCATAGATATGCGACTTCGGATTAGCCCGGATCCAGGACCCCCAAATGACAGGCTATGTCTCGACGCGATATTACCGCGCCCCTGAAATTATGTTGACCTGGCAAAAGTACGATGTTGCGGTCGACATTTGGAGTACGGGTTGCATATTCGCAGAGATGCTCGAAGGCAAACCCTTGTTCCCCGGGAAAGACCGTGAGTAATCACACGCATTCATTCTCACCTTCTGACATTGTGCCTCCATTTCAAGACGTCAATCAGTTTTCCATAATCACTGAACTATTGGGCACTCCTCCAGATGATGTCATCGAAACTATCGCAAGCGAAAACGTGGGTAGTACCCCTCAGGTATCAGCGAGGTATCCCCATTCTCACGTTGATTGATCGCTGTAGACTCTCCGCTTTGTGCAAAGTCTGCCCAAACGCGAGCGCGTGCCTTTCAGCCAAAAGCTCCGAACTACCGATGCGGATGGTAAGGCACCATTCTGGCTCTGGGTGGCGCAATTGTATTAATGCTCCACAACAGCTTTGGACCTTCTAGAAAAGATGCTTGTCTTCGACCCTCGGAAACGCATAGATGCTGCGGAGTCACTCGCTCATGAATATGTGGCACCATATCACGATCCGACAGACGAGCCTGTAGCTTCTGAGAAATTCGACTGGAGCTTCAATGATGCCGACCTCCCTGTTGACACGTGGAAGGTCATGATGTACAGCGAGATCCTGGGTTAGGGTTTTCCCACATTTAGTTGCCACGACGCTCACGGTATCTTTTGATGTGTTTCCAGATTTCCATCAGGTTGGGGACACGTCCACATCAGCGAGCGGTATACCCGAAGGTGCACTAGCAGGGCCAGACGCACCACCAGGAACCACACCAGCAAAGTGAATCTTCACATAGTCCCTCTTGTTTTCAGCTGGATGTCCTTTTTGACGTGATCCCTATACGCAAGTTCTGTTTTTACATCACAGGAGTGCAGGTTTTTGGAGCGACCTCGCTTTTCCGGACACAGATCATTCACTACTACTACCTCTTTCAGAACCAATCACTTGTAATGTCTTCAATTTTACATAATAAGCAAGTAGGATTGTATGTACCAATATCTTTCCCAATGCACGCAGGGGTAGAACTACTCACAAGTACTCCAAATTCGCGTAGAATTGTTACAGATCCATAAACGTTACCGCAGTATCCGCGTTGTTGTTGAATACTACTTGAACAGCCTTCATCTGGAGTATGGACGGTAACACCAGTGTCGCTTTTGGGAGTTTGCAAGATAGACAAAGGAACCGTGACTGGACTTCTTAAGATTGCTACAGTCTGTCAGCGTTTCAGCGTCTGTCACGGAAACGGGAATATGTACGCGTGCTCGATCCTTCATAATATCATATAAGAATATCAATATCGCATGT
>JABBWA010000315.1:0-54498 GCA_016628065.1 Suillus lakei | reverse complement strand
CTATTAGGAACTTAATTCACCCTCAAACAAATACTCTGCAGATCATCAACGCGGAACGTACGATCATTCGATGACACACAATTACTTTCTAAGACAGTAACCGCGATATGGAGATCTACTGGACGAGAACGAGTTGCCATGCTTTGAGCCAAACCAGGTCCCTCACTTCACCTGCCTGGTGATGAAAGGTGCTGCATTCCGTAGTTCATTAGAATAATGCGATTGGATACGTCCACCTTGGCAGACATGAGGGACACCCACGAGCTCCACTGTTGTACCTTTATCTGTAACTAATTTTCAGCTTACTGCACGTCAGTCACATGTGGGACATAGAACCTGAAGTTGCCTCATGCGCACCCCTAAAACAGTCTTCTTGAAATTCCATCTGTTTCCAGAGTTGCGCCAGTACTACGTAGCACCACCAGATCAGTCCCACAGACGACAACTCATACACACTAAATATGCCATTCATGGCATCACAAGATTCGGCAGTCATAAGTATGTTCAGCTTGAATTACGACCTCGGCACTTGAGCACTCCGCAGCGAGTCAAAGCGTCTTTGATCTTCAAATACTAGTGAAGATATTCTGTCAACAGCACCGCGTCATGTGGTAGAACAGTATTACATGGAAGGGGAATACTGAGGTAACATGAAATAGTTTGCAAAAGATGAACAAGAGCTCGGGTTATACTGGCGTCCGACATGGGTGCTTATGAGCAGCAACCGATCGACGCTGGAGTCGCAGGTTGGTTGACTTTCACTGACCCATCTGCGTTGGAAGCACCTCCCACTGAGACAGCCGAGTCTGCTTGCGAGTCGATGAGGCCGAGTCCTTGCAGTCTCTGTACAGTTGGGAATTGAGGGTAAAGTCCACAATGGAGCACAATGCGACAAACCTTGCAAGGGTGAAGAAGGCATCTTCTACACCATCATTCACCTTGGCAGACGTCTCCATAAACCTCATGCCAAGTTCACTGGCAAGTCCAAGTCCCTGGTCTTCTGTTACGGCTCGCCTTGTCTGTCCAATCTGACTTATTACCGATAAGAATCTTGTTGACACCCTCTGAGGCATGTTGTTCGATGTTAGCATGCCAAGTGCGGATACCTGGAGATGATATGTATCATGGTGGGAAGAAAACGGGGGAGATGCGAGTAGTGCGTACTATTGAATGATCGTTCATCTGTGACGTCGTACACAAGAAGAATGCCCATTGCTCCACGGTAGTACGCAGTCGTTATAGTTCTAAACCGCTCCTGGCCAGCAGTGTCCCACTGTACGATACGGGTCAAGTTTGTAAAGCAAACAGTTCATGACTGTATTGAGATGACAACACGCACAATTTGAAGCTTAATGCGCTTTCCATCTAGCTCGATTGTACGGATCTTGAAGTCAATGCCGATTGTGGTGATGAACGATGGCGTCCACGCATCGTCGCAGAAGCGGAGCAAAAGACAGGACTTCCCAACACCTAAGCAACAACTTAAAATTGGAACACGCTAGAACCAAAGAACCAACACACCTGAGTCGCCAATCAAGAGCAGCTGCGAAGGAAGTTATACGTGCGAGGTCTGGAGTGTGTATGCAGCGTGCTCACCTTGATGAGGAAATCATAATGTGGGGGAGGCATTCTAGAATATCTTTGCTAGCTAATGAGACGTACTTGTCCGTCTACAAGGTTAAGAAACAAACCAGATGAAGTCTTGAGTAGATGGCCAGTAAGAAAGGATTCTTGACCACGATATTTGCTAGTGCGTCACTGCGAACCGCCTGTTGCTGAGGTTCCAGTGCATTCAGTGCCACATACTGCGGGACTAGCCGTAGCATCTTCAATTACGTAATATAGTTGATTTTCATGGTTTGAAACTTTCAATTGCAATGTTGAACGTTGAAGCTGAAGGCTGAACCTTTGTCATAATTTGCCTATGCGAATGACTACATAAACTCATTCTGATTCCTACGAGTACGCTTCGAGAGTCGCAGCCCACGAAGTTCCGGTCTGGACGCGTTTTCATCACCAATCAGACTTCTTAATCCTACTCTCTCAACCTCATACGTCTATACTAGTATAGTGCCTCTTCCACACGTACGTAAGGGTCAAGTTCTTGTCACAATCTCAGTCTGGGATCATTTGAGGGTCCAAGTTTATCGCTCACTGTATGCGCCTACAGGTGTCAATTTTAGGTGTCCTATTTGCGCCCCAACCTGTTTGGAAATTCACACAGAGAGCGCTCGTTCGACAATATAAGAACAACGTCTGCGGAGTTTGCTTTGCGAGGCACTCATTAGTACCTTTGTACCTCTTGACACAGCTCAAGTCCTTTTCCAGCCCTTCGTATAAGTACTTCGTTATCACAAGCCCCTCTCGTTCAACAGACCATGTTGGACTTACTCTCCAAAAGTCGAATAGTCAATGAGGCAGGCCTCAGAGCCGCCTTGTATCACCTGGACGCAATCTCAAGTTCGGGTGCAACCAGGTTTACAAGCCACGGTTGAACATATGCTGTCATCACCGCATGTTTTTGCATATATTATTTCTGGTATCTCACAGACTTTCTTCGAGCGCCATCAACTCTGACTCTGACAGTTTGGGATCGCCGCGAGGCAATGATCTCACAGATTATGTCAGACTTTCCAACGAAATCTCAAGAATATCCAGCATCCATTGCGAGCAAGATGCTAGACAATCTGTCTATGTACTTTTTGGCCTTGCCAGTCGAAGTCTCTGGCGATGGAAGTCTCAAGGGACATCAGCCGCCACAGAGGCTTCATCGAAGGCGCTTTACCCGTACTTTGTGCGTTAAGCACCATGAAATTTGCTAGTGCAAGGTTATTTGAAGACGAGATCGATCTCTTCGACGGCGAATCTGATGATGGATTCGTCAAGAAGAAGGTGCCTCAGAAAATGCGCAAGCGTAATCGCCAGAAAGCTCATACGGCTATCGACACATCGCTCTTCGTCAGGCTTGGTGTGGTTGTGCCTCTCACGAGTGAGACTGCCACATCATTATCCACTCACATTCTGGCGGAGCTGAAAAACATACTCTCGGTGCGTATATTCGCTGCTTTTTGTCGTTTCCCCTGACAGCTCTCCGTAAGTTCTACCTCTCGCTTCTGCGGAGGACGGAATTAGCAGGCGACATCAAAGCCTTACTCCTCCCCAACGTGGGAGAGTCTGCCAAAGATGTTGCGCCTGATGTTTCGTCAACCGAAGATGTCGAGAGCCCAACAAACCGACCTAATGCGTACCCAATGGTACAGCCCATGAAGGCTGCGCTTTACTTCGAGAACGCGGATGGGTTTGGAGAGTGGCGAATCCTCATATCTACCGAGGCCTATAAAAATTTGCGTGAATTCCGTAGAGCAGATGAGAAGATATTCAAGATCATTGTCAAGAAGATCAAGTCTGTCTTCTGATGAATTTCGCTGCAATGATCTCATCTTTGCCACAGACAACTATCGAACGGTCATTTCTCAGACGATAACCACAAGCGACTTAACGGGCCGGATGCAGGCATACCTATCCACGAGGCCAAGATGACAAGGGATCTACGATTGGTAGTAGGTGTAATCTTACAAACGTCACTTAGAGTGGGAGACGACCGACCATTTCTTACAGTACCAGATCGACTGTGTCCCTGACCAGGATGGAAAGGTAGGTCGTTCTTCCATCAATGACGAGCATGGTACTGAGATCGGAGTCCCGACAGTCCGAGAGACAAGGTGAGCCATCAAGAGCAATTACATGTGTCCGCCATTAGCGCTCACATGAACTCCAGTAATCAAGGTATACGGCATTTATACGCATGCTCAGCTTGGTAGAATATGGGATGCCTTGGGTAGCCATCTCGCACGCAAGGGCAGAGAATATCGTAGAAGGTGAGGATATTTTCCAGCTCTTGATGCAATTCAGTGAATCGTTACTTTCGCAGGTGCATTTTCCGGAACAGACCAGTTCTTTTGAATGACACCACGATTCTGCCGGCGTCATTCCCACCAGCGGAACTTGAGCCAGAATGCTCTGGAAGCCCACTTGATCTTAGTGAGAAGGACATGGACCACGTTGAGTATTTTAAGTGACATTCGGGCAATTATTGATCCATGATATAGCTTCACTCTTTACTTGTGTATGAATTTCCGCCATCCTTATAAAAATTAGTTTCCATCTAACGATTTTTTAGTTTGGAGAAATATGTTACATTCTCGCAAGTAAGCTTATCAATTAGGTTCTTAAGCAAGCGAAGATTGACTTGACAACCTCGTTTTAGGCGTTCTTGCATAGTGAGTGATCATGTAGTCGGCTCACCAACTCTTCTCATCTCTTGCAAAAGGTCTCATCGCAAACCAAGACGTACAGCATGTCTTCATACTCACGTGAGTTCTTTCCCAATGCGATGAGTTCACTGATCGGTGTTGGTTCAGACCTCAAGAACAAAAGATCGTTGAGTGTACCACGTCGTGCTACGTCTTAGGTCGCAGCGGCACGGGGTAAGTGCCCTGCCTTTTGATATTAGTGGCCTATTTATCACATCCAACTAGAAAAACCACGACAATGCTGTTTAAGATTCTCGGGATTCAGCGAGCTTGGGAGATGAGTGCCGTTGACATGCCGAAGCCACGCCAAATCTTTGTCACCAAATCGAGAGTGCTCGCCACGAAAGTGGAAGAGTATTTCACGAAGCTTCTCGAATCTCTGGCGCTAGCAGGCTATACCCTGCAGGAACTTGCGAAGATGAAGGCGCAAAGTGTTCAGGAGGGTCTTGTTGATCTCGACGACCTGCCCGAATCACAGATGAATATCCCCATGAGATACAGTGAACTTGAGGACAAGCACTTTCCTCTTTTTGTGACTTTCGATCGAGTAGGTCCCAATCCGTCGTCCGGATGGTCCCTAAGCTAATCGTTTGTGTAGCTGGCGAAGATGATCGCGGCAGACATCTTAAGCAAGGACGTCCCTGAAACGAGAGATAGCGCAGGACTTTTCTTCAATGTTGACGATGCTGAGGCGCATGACTGTTTCGTCACCTATGATGTATTCGCAAATCAATACTGGCCTCATTTTCCACAGAATCTAACTAAGAATCTCAGTACTGTCATTTTCTTTTGTGATGACAACAAAATACTGACACTACCCCACCAGATCCGTGGCTGGTTTTCAGCGAATTCATGGGTGAGTACTAATTTGTATTATCATGATATCGACAGTTCCTGAATATACCTACAGGGATCGTCAAAGGCTCCGAACACGCGCTGACCTGTTCTGAAGGAGTTCTCGATCGCCCAAACTACCTCCGCCTCCCTCATCGTTCTAACCCAAATTTTGCGAATCAGAGGGGAATTTTGTATGACATCTTCGAGATTTACACGAAAATCAAGAGACAGCGACGTCATCATGATGTTGCAGATCGGTACGACCTATTCTTCCTTCTCGTCCATGTAATGTCCCAATATATGCCCAAACAGCACACATGCAATACTCAAGGTCTTACGGAGCCAGAGGTTTCCTGGCCAACAGATCGATTATCTGTATGTGTCATCCCACCAGTGTATCCTGCCCCTGACCACCTGCACTAGGTATGTCGACGAAGCGCAAGACAACCTTCTGATCGACGCACTCTGTAAGTAGTTACTCCATCCTTCATTAGCGCAAATCCCTCTAAAACTTTCTGTTGCAGTTTTGAGGCAATTGTGCAGGAATCCAGATGGTTTGTTCTGGGCTGGGGACACCGCACAGACGATCTCTGCAGGGAGTTCCTTCAGGTTCGATGATCTGAAAGCGTTCCTCTACCGCGTAGAGGTCAGCAGACAATGTCTTAGTTTGGGCGTGAATTGACATCTTACAGCAGCAGCAAAATACCTCGATCAATGCCGCTGGAACATATCTTCATCAACCCACGATGTTTCAATTGGCGATCAACTACAGATCGCACGGTGGCATTGTCAACTGTGCGCATTCTGTGATCGAACTCATCACAAAATTTTGGCCCAACACGATCGATAACCTTCGGCCAGAAAAAGGGGTGGTTGACGGGCTGAAGCCTGTATTTTTTACCGGTTGGGATAAAGACACCGTTCGTTATGAACAGTTCTTATTCGGGGCGAGGTGAGCAAACCTGGACAACATCCCTCCTTTCCTTACTGAGGATTCCTCCAGCGGCAGTCACATTGAGTTCGGAGCCCAGCAATGTAAAGCAATTGGTCGGAGGTTTCATTCATACACTGACAAGGTATTTAGGCATTCTCGTACGTGACGATGCAGCACGTCAGAAGTTGCGAGAACAAGTAGGTGAGATTGGACTGATTATGTGAGTCGTATTAAGACTACCTTCCCTCGGTGTTTCCATGTTCATATATGTATGCAGGACGCTTTACGAGAGCAAAGGCCTGGAGTTCAATGATGTGAGAAAGCCAACTTGGCTATTTGGTAGATGTCTGACTTCGGTCAGGTGCTGTTGTACAACTTTTTCGAGGATTCCGTTATAGATCTGTCGCGATGGCGCATAGTTCTCAACGGGGTAGAAGGTGAAGGACACGCGCCGAACTTCGAGCGTGACGAGGCGCGATACGCTGGGGTTTGTAGCGAGGTAGGTACACCGATCCTCGACCAAGGAATAAACACTGATTTACTTTTGTTAGCTCAAACTTCTTTATGTGGGAATTACTCGAGCAAGGAAGAACATGTGGATCGTTGACAAGTCTGATAAATCAGATCCGATGCGCGTATGTTTAGAGCAGCGTGTTGGCGTCACTCGATCTGATAACCCTTTCCCTTCAGATATTCTGGACCTCTCGCAATCAGGTCCAGAATTGTACCCCCGGCACCGATGTTCCTCATCTAGCTGTCTCCTCGACTCCAGAAGAATGGGCAACCTTCGGGCGCTCACTATTCTCGCACAAGCGCTACTCGCAGGCCATCCATTGTTTCGAACGTGCTAATCTTCCCCGCGAGGTGAAGGTCTGTGAAGCATATCAACTGCGAGAAGTCGCACGTTCTAGTGTTGGAGTGGCCTCACTCAACGACCAAAAAAGAGCATTTAACGTGGCAGCCGGTGCCTTTACTGATTGTGGTGCGACCGCGACAGGGAGTCAGAAGTTCCAATATTATCGTAACTCAGCGGATTGCTACGTTCGAGCAGGGGATGATCTCAAGGCTGCCGATGCCTATCTCAATGCTCAAGAGTTCGAGCAAGCAGCGAAGAGATATCGCAAGGCTGGACGTTTTGACAGGACCCTCTATGTCCTTAATGACCATGACATGAATATACCCGAAGAGACCACGACGGAGTTACGGACTGTGTGCAGACTATTTTACTGCAGCAGGAACAACGTTCAGTGAGTCTCCACAATCTGAGTATGTTTTTTGTTCAACAACAATTGCACAGGGCTCCCTTGCCTCTCTTCTCAACATTTGATGAGGAACTCGAGTTTCTGGAGGACTATGATCTCGATTACGCTCGTGCCTCACTGCTCGAATCTCACGCAATGTACTGTGAGGCCGCAGAGCTCCACTTGTCAGAGAATAGGCCCCTGGAAGCTGTCCAAGCATTCATCAAGGACAACTGCAATGTCGATTCTGCTGTTCGTGCGGCCGACACTATATTGGAATACCTCTGGCGCAAATGCTCCTTTAGAATCACTGCAAAAACTGCCTTTGCTGATGAACCCATGCGGCGTTTCGTCACTCTCGCTGATCAGCTAGAGACGAGCAAACTAAAACCGACGACGCGTGATCTAGTACGTCTTACAGTGCCCAAGTGACCAGCTGAACTGATCGGCATCCAGATATCGATGTTTCAGAACATCTTGCGCGGAAAACAGGAGCCGTTGGAAAATCTCGCGCTTACCTTCGATAACCACAATAAGCCAGCAGCTCTCCTTTGCCTGGACCATGTCTTCTCTCGAACCACAGACATTCGATCTTTCGCGGTCGATGAAATGCAACGGTTCCTTCAACAGTTTCACACATATGTGCGACTGCTCTATCAGATTTCAACCTTCCCTGACCCGATGGGGCATCGCGGTATTCAGAAACTGTTCTCCATCGTGCGGTTGTCTGGTGACGAATTTCTCATACCAGATGGAACGTTCCTCCACAATTGTGTGATGGAAATCCGCCAAGGTATCACCTGGGTGTCGGAACATTCGTCCGGGTATACGGCCTCTCGTAGAAACGTCACGCAGCTGCTACAACGATCCATTCGAACTATCTTGAAAGACAAAGTGTCGGAGATCGATGCTATGTGTTGCAAATCCCCTGTTTTCTCACAGTGCCTGCCATTCTTAGTCTCTGGGGTATGTCGAAGAGATAGCTGTCCCCAGGAGCATGTCGCAATATCGAAATTGGATCGCCGGTATTACAATTCCCGTGTTGCCATCCACATCTGGCAAATTCTCATCTTGCAATTCATGTATTCCGCTCACCCATATATGGAACGACGCGATAGGTGCGCCTAGAGGTAGCTTCTGATCGAGTATCTATACTGACCACTTGATTAGCATGAGGGACTGGCTCAACCATCTTTACGAGGCTCTTAATCCACCCTTCTTCATTCAAGGTTCTGTCGCGGACCTTGACATGAGCCTAATGCCTTTTCGTCTAGATGGCATGAAAGTGGTGAAGCTCTGGATCCGCGAATCCTTCTATTCGCTCGACCCATTCTGGACCAACTCTCAGTTTTTGACGGCTGTTATGAGGATCACCGGTCTCAGTTTTGCTTTTGACAGGAACGATGCATCTGGCTACATCTCTCGAGCAAAGTGTATTGTCTCCAGGCCAGCCGAGCTCATTCGCAGAGGAGACAATCGCTACATGCTCGAAGACCTGCTTAACTCTTACCAAGGAGCGAACTGCAGCAGCATCTCATCGGGAATTCTGTTTCTTCTGTCAGTTTCCTCCTTGTCTCTATGTGTAATCTAATAGGTGCAATTTAGACATGTCCTCAACAACCGTTTGTATGCCAACCTCTCTGTCTTGTGCGATTGCATCGAGGACGTCTGTGGCTCTTTTATAATTAAGTACCGAATGGACCCAGCATTCAATGAGTTTCCCCTCCATAACGTCGTCCTTCCATGCAACTGGCTGTTGTCTCCCCACAAATTTACTGCGGAGAAAGAGACTAGACTGGTTTTGATGGATGGCCTCCTGAACGAGATAGCAAGGCTGGTCGAAGCATTGCGCATTGAAGCCGGCATGGGTGAGTTTCTCCACTTTCCAGAGAGACCTTCCGAGACTATGATCAAGCAGAATTCCTCTGGCTGAACCATACTAAATTTACGCCTATTCTCCGCAATATCTTTATTTCCCGGATGTAAGTCCAGCTTAGTATCTACTTGTCGACGATGTACAAACTAATCACATGTAATGCAGCTGCAGAGTTCTCTGCCTTCGTACGTTTTTTGTTTCATTCAAAACCAATTGGCTGCTGAATTCAACTCGTTAGTTGCTCATAATATCAGGAATCGCTTCATGAGAGACAAAGTAGACAAGATCATGCTTTCTCTGCACAAGAATAACCCTCCTTCAAATTGGCGTACAGCCAACTACCGGAAACTCGTAGATGAGGTGGTCAAGTACATGACACCTTTGCCAGGACGGGCGCCTCCCTCAGACGGTTACGTGCGAGCTCTCCTGGCTTTCGACAATAACAAAGGAGTGAACAATCTGGTGCACCTTGTCCACAAAACGATGAACCAGCATACCCGAGTCTATATTGTCCGCCGGCTCGTATACGAGAAGGTCATTGAGATCCCTCATCTCCTTTCATCGTACGCAGTGATCGCACAGTCTACTCTGAGAGTGGAGGCCCCGACCTTTGTACCTCGCTTAGAACATTCCAAGGACCGACCAGAGCTTACGCAGCTCGATGAGAAAGAGATAACCGAACCACAGCCTCAAGAGTTCGACGGAGAAGAAAAGGAGGAGGAAGATGTCGCGGCAAATGCTGATGCCGAGCCCCGTGATGCGTTGGAGAGTTTAGATGAAGCGGTGACGTCGTTTGCACCTGATCTCGATGAGTCGCTACGCTCTAATGGACCATCGGCGGAAGAAGAAAAGGCGGCTTGCAAGATTCAGACCGCATACCGCCGTTTCGTTCGACGTCGCTCGAGTCGTGCTGTGAATGCCGAAATCGATGCGATATTCATGACATGCCTGAAAGAGACGCAGTCCCCTGAATGGCGTCCGGGTCATTACAGCTTCCTTTTCCTTGGACCATTGCCTCACCTTCTGGTGTGTCTGGAACGATGCATTACTCTGACTCGCATTGCCAAAGCGAAGACGAAAGGCCGTCTCAACAAGGAGTCTCATGAAATGCTTGAGGAGTTGGGCAGGCAGAGAAGCGAGATCGCGTCCGTCCTAACTTACTCAGCAATATACAATAACTAACACCGTCCTGTTTACAGAGCGCTCCTCAAGAAGGGATCGAAATTGCGCAAGCAGCTAGAACCTTCCTCACCGGCTCATCGTACCCGTGATATTGATGCACTCAGACGTGGAGTTTTAGACGTCAAGGAATTTATGCAGAGGGTTCCAAGCAATATGCAGGATATGCAATCCGAGTTTCAAGTGGCCTATAAGGGAATTGTTGCAGAGAAGAAGGTTCTCGCGCGAAAGGAGAAAGAGAGACCCGCCCTCAATGTCGAGGATATCGACGACTATTGATATTACTTAGGTTGTGGAGAATTGATACCACCATTTCGTCGTGTACGACACAATGTACCATATAAACAATTTGAATAGTACGTATTTCTATAATCAATGCCTACCACCTACCATGCGCGCGGGAAAGCAAACAAAAGCGAGAATACTTATCCACTCATCAATGCATCACGGCTCACTGCGGTTATAAGGTATTCATAATCACTGCCTTGAATAACGCAGTGTCTGCCACGACCATGTACCCGGCTGGGACTCCGGGCTCTGCCACACTCCGGCTGCTCACACTAGTCATGTGCCTGTTTCAAGTGGATCGCGAGCTTGCGAGTGTTGACACGCGAAATATCATGGCCCTTGTAAGCGACCACGTGAAGATTCTCCCCTGGTGCGCTTCGATCTTATTGATACACATGTCCGAACGCACCATAGTCAAAAGGACTCGATTTGAGAACCGACGCCTCATTCCCCCTTCGTCTCTGCGCTCATCCCCATTTGCGCGTCGCTCTCTCATTTTCGTCCACCCACCCACCTCTCTATTTGATAAATACAGTGTGTTTTGGTCTGAACGTGTGTTTTTCCTGACGGACTATTCGGTCTGTACACGTCTTGCACCGAACACGCTCCGAAGGTCTGATCTTCTCGATCCCAAATCACTCGGTATTCAAGCTTCTTCTTGTCGCTACCCGGGATCATGTGCTTAGTCGAGTCACTGCCTTCTCACGCGTGCCTGGCTTCGCCAGACCTTCCCACACACAAAACGAATCAACTTATGTCGTCTTCACTCTGATTCGTTTTCTAAATCTTTCCTATCATCATAGTCTACCCTCCTGGTTCATTCCCACTCCAGATTTCGCGTAAGATCAAATATTAAACTCCCTCAACATCGTTAGATCAGCCTGAATATTTGATTGCCATTCCCATCTTTCATCAAGGTCACGTGCTAATACAAAGGCCTATAGACTATAGTCACATCGGGGTTATCAATGTTTAGGAGAGGTTTTTATGTGGTACTGAATGTTAAGATAAATTTAAAATTTAAACTAACATAAAGAGGGACATATAACTTTAAATGTTGGCGGTGTTTTGTGCGGAATGCAAAATATCAAGTATCTGCTACCATGTTCCCATCGACTATATGTCAAAGACAATTAGAAATATAATCATATTTTATGTGTGTGCTTAAATTTGAAGTTTAACTCTCGTGTAATACGACGGACAAAACTAGTAGTTTGGGCTATGACCATGCGGTTGCTAATATTTCAAGTTGTGTGCGCAATTTAAGCGCCTCTTGAAATTTAAAGTTTACACCACGGACAAAATGTGATGACCAAACTTTAAGTTTTGTCCACAGATTAAATAAATCGCCCACCCATTGCCCACCCATTGCCCGCCCATTGCCCATCAATTGTTGTATGTGTTGACTGGAAGCCTTTCCAATTCAGTGCAAATGGGTCCGGCCTGCATAGAATCATTGGCGAACACCATGCCGTTCCGCGAGATTAAGATAAGTCTTGATGTGGTTTGTGATTGTGTTTCTTTTATGTAACCTATTGTTCAGTCGCCCACTTCATTCTCCTACTAGGATACATAAGCAAAACAAAAGAAACCGCCAGCCCATATATTTTGCGTATCTCTTGCAATGCACGTCGGCTTCAAAAATACAACTTAATGTGCTCCAGAAGCTGCATTTCACTCCATAGACGTGCTTCATGTGACACTGACCGCGGCCCCGCAGAATACCTAGGCTCAGCTTATTTCTCTCTGCCTCGTTTCACATCGACTCTTCATGCCTACTATCCGAAAACCGCGAGGTGAGATTTGCCCTTTGGCTCCCTCCGACTCCTCGTCCTTCATGATTTCCCAGAGTTCCTTAACGAATACTACTTTAGTCTCTGCGATGCCATTTCTCTGCAATGCATCCTCAGCACGTTCCCTATGTCTATCATCCTTCCTGACCCTCATCTACACTACATTAAAAAGCACCAACCTCCACAACAACCTCAATCAATACCTCCTTAATCGTGGGACCCCTTCATTCCTTAAAACACTCAAAAGCCTTGCCGTTGCGCCCACTGCAGCCTGAGTTGCCAATGAAGGGGTCTGTTGCAAAGGGGCTGAGGTTCAAGTGATAATTTCATATGTTGCTAATGCACGTCTTGCAGTCGATCTCGCCGTGGTCACCAAAAAGACCCTTCTCCGCATGGAAGCAGGCTGGGAGGTCCTCGTCCTTTTGGTCGCTCTTCAGTGTCAAGAGGTGCTTGAGAACTGTCGCCCTCTCAAGTCGCGATCTACCTTTCTTCGTAATTAACATCGGTGGGTGCCCCCGCCCCTTCCACGATTTCCCACTTCTAATTCTACGTAGAGTCGGATGACAATGGAATCGAGTCTCGCGTGATGATGATCGAGTCGAGCAGGATGATACCCCACTTCCCTGCGTCGGCCTGCTCGTTTACGAATATTATTTAGCAATTCGTACGCTTGTTCTATCGGTACGATGCAATTTATTTACATTTATCTCTCACATTTGGAATCAGAGGATCGAAAGGATCTTCAGCAAGCTCTTCATCGGATTTCGTGGTGCTCTTGGGAGCGTACATTCTGTCGAACAGAACTTTACACTCTTGAATCACTGGCAGACAATCTGGTCGACTGAGCCAACAGCGAAGCTTCATAGCCCTGATATACGAATTCAGCATTGTAGTCTCCAACTCGCCTTGAAAAAATCAGTCTTCGCTGTCTCTAGTGTTTTGGAAAACACCCACCTGACTTATGATTTACTGGAAGACGCTGGAGTGTTCCGATTAAACGTTCAAAAGGAAAGCACCACCATGAGTGGGCTGGGCCAAATGAGAGTAGGTAGTCGTATATGTGGAAGGCAGCGTGGTGATTCGGACGCAGAGTGAAGTTGGGGTGAACCTTCTTCAAATTTCCTATATACTCAGCGATGTGGGAGCGATACGCATGCGCCCTTTCTGCGGTCATTGTTCGAGCACACGCAAGATACACTGCGCAAACAAGCTCCATAGTATGATCAAGGGCGGTTCTGAGCCGAATGGCGATGTCGTCGGACGGATGTGAGGTGCCAGCTCCCCACAAGCTCACAAGGGCAATGGGAATGTAGACAGTAATAAGAGAACGCCACTCGTCAGCTTTGATGGTCCTGGCAGATGCCTCCCCGAAATTACTAGGAACTGACCCAAACCAAGACGGAACGGACGTATCCCGGATGACATCATGAATGTGACAAAGAACATCTAGTGTTCCAAACCGATGTTCCTCCCGTGGAGCAACAAAAGGTTTTTCACGGCGCTGAAAATAACATAAGAAATCAAACAGATTTCGGAACACATGAAAGAGCTTACCCATTCAACAAGAGCTTTGACATAGTCCATTTTTAACAATCTACCGGCTTTCTGAGGCGTGCATCCCACGGCAGTGCAAACAAACTTGAGAGATCCAGTGTTCTTGCGGGACAACGAATTCTTTAGTTTAGAAAATTCTTCGTCCAGGTCATCATTGGAAATAGCAGGGAGTTGGGAAATGAGAAGGGTGTGTATAGCAGAGACCTGTGTCTTTTCCTTGGTTGACATTGTCTCCGGCACTGCGCCGAAATTGCATGAAAACGCTGGAAGGACTGACTTCGACGAGTGGGTCTCTGTGGTCAAACCGAGGAGGTTGCGGGAGTGATGTTGTGCTAAGCCTTCTAAAATGCAGTGCATTGGGTCGATAACAAGTTGACGCGAGGGATCCCAGTACGGCAAACGCCACATCTCTGAGTAGCGCACACCATGAGACTTGAATAGCCTTTCGCGTTCAAAGGACGTCTCAGCATCCCTCCACCGCTCAGCAAACTCCCGAAGTGTTTCTTTATCACGAGGCTCCCAAGTTTCAAAATCCACTCTACCATATGTAGTCTTGTGGTAGCACTTGCATGCGCTACAGTAAAAGTGGCTACCAATCCCAGCCAAGGAAGTGAGATGATGTGCGGCTGGAAGATCACAAACAGCAAGTGCAATTGCACTGCGAGTAAGCCGGCCAGTAGCATAACGAGCAGTCTTAGAAAATTTGATACCACATTCCCATGCATCGACCATGTCATTGACAAGTGGTCGGATGTAGTGATTAAGCTTTTCAAGGGATGGCTGCTTCGGACCGGGGATGATGCCTGCAATATACATGTTCTCGGGCTTGTACCTGATTTCCGAAGGTAAATTCAAGCACGCCATCGAGATTATCCCGCAGGATGTATTGGCACCGCGTAAATTCATGCCTTCCGGGTTGAAGAAATCGACATGAAGGGCGAAGACGTAACGCCCTTCCTCCCCTCTATCGATAAACAACGAACCTGGCTCTGGACCGCGAAATTGACGGAGAAATTGGGCTTCAAATGCATCATGAACCAAAGGTGGATTTGGAGAGTTGATAGAATCTTGCAGATCGTCACAAGCTTGATCCATTGCGGCCTCGATATCTGCACGGGAGAGAAGACCAGCGAGGTAGTCTTTAAAATCGTGGTATACAAAGGTCTTCTTTGGGCGTGGCACTGCATTGGGGCCAGGTTCAAGTAACGGCTCACCACATTCAGCCTCTGGGGTAGGGCGATGTGTGCACCATTGAGGATATACAGGAACAGCCGAGACGTCTGCGTAAGTCGGGGCATAAGTATAATGACAACTGCAGACTGCATACATGACAGTTTTCCCCGTGAGATGGAAGTCAGTGAGCGCGCGATCGACAGTCGTTGAAATTTGCTTCAACACATGTTCATGCGAGAAGCTAAGGGTGCCATCGGACTTCCGAAATGCGAGGAACAGCACGATTGACATGATTCCCAGGATGAAATCACAGCTGCGCCTACTGACGCCCATGAAGACCTTGCATGCTACACACAAGAACAAAACGACTTGGGCGATTTCGTCAGAGCGGTTTACTCGGGATTCGGTAAGATCTGCAAATTGGTCAAAATAGGTGCATGGTCATGACGGTAACCATACCGGCATCAAATTCGACTGGGTTCAATGAGTCGGTAGTGAAGGGCTTGCAACTCTCAAGCTGGGCTCCTAAGCTATCTATCTGCGATATGATTGCGTCCTTCCGCGATCTCACCATGTCTGCCTTTTGACTGACATTGTCTGCAGCCTTACGGAGCAAAGGAAGCTCGTGACCAATGACATCAAAACTACCGGCAGACAACAAGAAAAAGCACCGTTGCACACGGGACTCGATGTTATCAAGCAGCCTCAAGGTTTTCACGGTTCGCCGGCCGTTGTGTCTTTGGAGGACCCGACGATGTCCAGCCATATCAATTCGCTCTTGCGATGACTTTGCAATAGAAGCATCCGACAATGCTAGCCGTTCAAGTTCATCCGTCAAGGTATGGATAGACACTGGTGGAGCGGAAATGCGCAGTTCTGGATGTACCGGGAACTCTACAGGAGTGGGAATGTCCGGAATGTCCTCGCTCAGCGTCAAGTGACCAAGGTTGTCGGTCACCATGGAGACAGACAATGTGTCCCCGAGTGCGGAGAGCCGAGAGGCTACTAAATCCGTGCCAGCGTTATTGCGCCCAGAGCGGTCTCCTCGAATGCGCTGAATATGAGCTGCAATGAGACGCCCCGCCACAAGCAGTCCTTTAGGTTCGCCATTCTCATCGCGACCACCTTTTTCGATGCATTCCTCACAGGTACATTGTTTGAAAACTGGGCGTGCTGCGGGCATGAAGAGACTGCGTTGCACTGAATATTGAAAATCTTGGAGTTCTATATCAGAATCGGCTAGCAGGGAATGAGAGACAGTATTACAGTATGTACCACGCGATGAATTGACACTGGAAGGCCGATGCAGATGATGAATCGTGGAGTTGTGGGGTCGGAGCTCCTTCAAGAATCAAGATCTTTTAAATGCAAAAGAACAACTATGGTGGATCTGCCGTAGTAGCCATACAAAGCACAAGGGATACTAAAGAAAAAGAACTTCAATAACGTAAACGAACAATTTAAACCTCCTACATTGAAGCCGGAACACCGGACAAGCGCTCGGCGATGCGCGTTAGAACAATGTTCAGAACGTTCGTGTTCAGACTTGCACAACTTGCCTGATCATCAGAGCTTATCGATATATCTACTAGTACTAGCCATAGCCATACTTCATGGCCGTCGGAGTTGCAACGATATTCGAAGTCAGTCAGTTAGGCTTTTCTACTGATTTCTTAAGCGCATGCTTACCGGTTCAATACGAATTTTCCTCTGGATGAGCCACGGCGTATTCGAATGGAACGAGGTTGGTTGTTGAGTGCAAGTGAGTCTCACATATGTATTCAAGACATGCTGACTTGAGATGTTCTACAGGCTTCCTAGTAACTTCTCGAAACCAATACAAGTGGAGATTTCCTGTATCGGACGAACTTTGGTGTGCGCTGCGCCCTGTTGAACCATTTTTTCATTTGGGTTTCGGCGGATCCTCTGAAGGCAAGTGTCTGTGAACTCGGTTTGTGCATGGGGTTGGCCAGGGCATCCAGAGTTGCTCTGAACCCTGTGCCGCCCAGTAGTTCACTTAATGGCACTTTGCTCTTCGGCTGGATTCACTGGAAAGCTCAACTCTCAGACTTGCATTCTCTATCTTCATTGTCTCGATACTTCCAGTGTCTCTACTAAAGGTACTTTCATACTCTTGCGCTCTTTTCTTTTGTGCGCTTATGGCCGGTTCAGATACTAGAAATGCCTGCTGCTACCGCTTCTTCTATTCCTTCTCCCACCTCTCTCAAGGGCCCTGTTGATGGTCGTCGAAGATTCTGTGAGCAATCCTAAACAAATGTCCTATTGTGCTAATCATACTTACAGAAATATATCATCCCTCCGGCCATCTCTACACGTGCATAGCTGCGTTCGTCAGCACACAAGATCGTCCTTCTGTCGGCATGATCAAGCAAAGCCTTTGCCATCACCTCCAGACGCTGCTTACCGAATATTACCAACTCATTGCCGTTCTAGAGTCTCAGATGGGCAACGCATCCAACTCAGCTCTAGGCTCGCAATCGGATACTGTAGCAGGAGAGGAGACTGGCCTCACCCTTAAACGCCTCGATGTTTGGATAACAGAATGGTGTCTCCGTATGCGCATGATGAGCGTTTGTGTCAAGGGTGCCCACGATGTTTATCAGGTACAGTTGTCATGACTTGGATTGGGTAGCAACGAGGGAGAAGATGAGCAATACGGGCGGAAGTGGGTTCTGCGCTTACACTCACTTTCATGCTGAACTGATGCTTCCTCATAGTCCTCAAGTACAGCGATATTGCAGGATTGGAACGCAGTATCGACAGCGCATACAGCACCGCCTCTGCTCGCCTGTTTAAAGTCTTCACAGAGAAATTCCGCCTCCTCGATCACCTCTCCACGCTCAAGCATTACCTCCTCCTTGGTTACGGCGACTTTGCGGAGTCCTCGACCTCGACCCAACCCCTCCACCTATCGTCTATGGCAGAAACTTCGCCCTCAAGGTCCTCTCAAAGGCGAACCTCGACTCTGCCGCTCTCACAGCGCAGCTCATGGAAGTTACAATCCACCAATCCCTCTCCCCACATCCAAACATCGTCACACTTCACCGTACAGAGAGCAAGACTCCTCCTACTCCCTCGCTTCTCGCCACTCTTGCTACAATGAGCAATTTGTTTACCTAAAAAATAAGTGTCTTCGTCATTTACTTTTTCCATGGTCAATGCCCAAGCTACTGATCTTTAAGTGTTGAGTGCTAAAGTGAATGGAATTTTCAAATGATTTATTCTCACTAAAAAAGACTTGAGTGCCACTTCAGTGACAGACCTGCTGAAAATTTCCACGACCAGTGATGAAGGCACTTAAATTAATTGATTCTACTACCCACAGTGAATATCTGCACCCCCCCAGCTTCTTGTTTACCGCATTTTTACTGTGTCGACCATTGATAGTAACGATGATGACCTACTTTTTTGATTCCTCTCGTGTCTCGCTAAGAACTCACCGTGTCTACAGGCGTGAAAATAATTCGGGCACTGAGCTGTCGGAATTACTTCTGTTGTTGAGGATTGATTTGCATTGAAGACACGCTTATGAGTTCCATGTAAAAATCCACATCTGCATTACAGTAATCAATATTTCATCAAGTACAATATTTACTAGTGCTAGTCAGTCAGTCGCAGCCAACATATAAACAATTAGGGGTTTGAACACTGCTTTGCTAGTCTGCCAGCTCTTGTTCCTCACCAAGGAATGTCCTGCAGTTGCACAGACACTTGGACATCCTTTGCCACAAAACTGCGTATAGAGTGGACAAGATCCGTGACAGTCCTGGTCGATTCACCTCGCATGCTGACGCGCTTGGTTTTAGGAAAGGCCCCAATCCAAGGTGCAGACAACGCCTGGAACTACGATGAGCATGAAAAGTCACATTAAATGAATATAATTACCAGCGGGTCTCCTGCTGAATCAGCGCCCGACTGGGCCGAGGCTTCGGGTGAGCAGTACGATATTTCCAAGTGTCTGACCGGGACCACACAGTAAGTGTCTGGGTGACACATCATTTTCGACCAATGATGACTCTGCGCAGGCAAGTGAAGTGCGAGATATCCGATACTGTCGCAATGCTCAAGGCATCGCAAAATTGCGGTCATGTAATCAGGCGACGCGTCGTCAGATTGCAATGAAATCTCAAGGGACTCGAGGGATGGTGGTTTACGATGCTGGTGAAGGATGGAAAGAATGTGAGGCAAAGGTCCGTCTAACACAGACATAGAAAGGATCATAGGAGCGGTGGCCCGGCGAGGGGTCCTCCAGGACACAGCAGGTCCTGGAGTAATACGTAGACTTTTCACGTCAGGATGGCGGGCCAGAAAACGTATCAGCGTGCCCGGTGCACAATCAGCATCAACCCGTAATTCGATGAGCATCGGCATGGATAAATACTGCAGGAGTTTGTCCCATTGCGCAGGACTGAGACCCACGTGATGTAATCCTAGCTTCTCCAACGAGGATGAATGAATTGTCTGCATCGTGAAAGGAAGGAGCTGAGGAGAAAAGAACACCCACGATGATGCGTCGAAGCATTTCAGACCGTTTGAAGCTGGGTGCGCCTCAATTTTAGTGAGCCCACCGATGGATGATGAGCCTTTGTCACGGCATAATCCCATGCACGTGAGCTCTTCACGGCTTGAAGCACGAATGTTCTCCAAAAAATTGATTATCTGAGGGAAAATTAGGGACGAGAGAATGTCGAAACTCCAGAAGAGTGTGATGAATCGTATGGATTTCCGGGGGACAGATTGCAGGAAGTCCAAAAACGCGGAAAGTTGTGCAGGTCGTACATCAACATCAATCCAGCTCAACACCATATGTGGTGGACGAAAAGTATCCATTCGTCTCCAAGTTGTCAAAACATCAAAATTGGGCGAGTCGACATGCAGGTAACACATGTCTTCCAGGGAAGTTGAAAAGTTACTGTTAGCAAAGAAGATAGGGCCAGCTATCTCCCTCAGTCGAGAAGAAACTTGGGTAAGAGTGTGTAGATCTTCCACTCTCAGTAGACTGACAATAGCACTGAGAGTTTCCACGGGTAGCGACCAAATGAAAGTTCTGGCATTAGACGGCGGCTCATCAACTTTTACACGTTTGATCGTAAAGGGATCTATTTGAGCGTCCGCTTTACACTTCAAGAAAATGCCCGACTATCCCCCGGATCAGTGGAGACAGTCAAGGTGTATTTGATTTTGCTTACCGCCTCCCTATACAAGCGCTTTGCAGCAGGGCTAGTAATATCCGTGTTGTGATGCATCATTTTCATGGGCTACAACATCGTTAGCGCCAACGAACCAACACACGAATTAAGCATCTACCGTAGCGACAAGACGTACGCCATCTGTGGAAAATGATTCCAGTATTCATTGCTTCCGAGGGGTTGCAGGGTCAGCAAATTCCATCTTGTGCTTGATTGGGATTGAGATCAGCATACATGTCAGTCATATTAAGTACATGCAGTTACCTTGACAGGTTGCTCATTGCGTTCAGGCGGCAGAACGCATGATGCGAGTGCCTTGCTGTCTTGGACGGCGATACCCTCTTGGAAGCGAGCTGAGGGGTTAATATCCTGCGGAACAGAAGTTGAGCCAAGAGGTTGGTTTCCGTTTCCGTGTGAAGAGCCTCACCATCAAGGTAAACGGAAATTTCCAACTGCCAGTGGAGGCAGAGGGATGGGTCATTGATGGAAAGTCACAGGACTGAACCAAGAAATCGTTGAGTGATGACGAATGAATGAGAAGAAATAGACATACGTGATGAACATCTGGGCAGACATGTCGTCGACCAGAGACAATGCTTATTGAGTTTCCCATCACGTAGAAAGGATTGAATGTTTGAACTCAACGAACCGCAAGAGCATTCACTTTAACTCGCTCTGAGTAATTGTTTTCATCAGCGAGGCATGAATAATAAAGACAATCGTTTGACCCATCCCGGAGATGGGACGACTAAAGCTTGCCTGAATGAATCAGAGAAAATGAATTCTTGGATATGAACCAGGATGACTCGGAGGTTGAAACATTGACGACGGAACAATGGAAGACAAATGGAAGACAAACCAATGGTCACGAGTAGTAATCATCACAGGTGGTGGTTTCTTGAACACCGTTTCCAATTCGTGGAAGCGATTCCCGGGCGCTCGTTTTGATCACACCAAGATGGATCATCCACAAGCTTAAGTATCCAGTAAAGCCTAATGGTACCGTAAAGCGCAAAGTTGTATCTTGATAGAGACACAACAATAGTACAGCGCATTGTATCTTTTTTTTTTTAATTCAAATTTATTGTCCTCTGGGGTCAAAGACCCTATGTTGGACATAGCCCTTTTCGGGGGGGCTTGCTCCCGCTTGTCTATCGTAACATTGTATCTTTATAGAGACATCTTTATGGAGACAACAATACTACTAGGACCTGCCAATTTCATCCATGAGTTGGTGACTCACTTAGTACTCACTGCCTGTCACAGTTCACCATTCACCATCCCTATTGTGAAACAATTGTCGGACGCTCTTCTTGTGTGGTTTCCAGGCGAAGAGATGATAACCGTAGTACGAGATGAGCACTTAAGCAAGCCGGATGGATCTACCTATGTACCTATTTATTTGGCCGGGTAGGTAGGGGAAATAATTGTATGGTCCAACCTTCGTGTGTTGTTCATAGAAGGACAATAATGTACCTGCGTAATTTAAGATAATCAGGAGTCCGATATTCGATGATTAAACCTACCTGGAACCCTCACCACCTGCCACTATGGACCACCTTCAAGTTCGGTCTCCAGTTGCTGCCACAACTTGAAGTGACTCTCGGTCTCCAATCACCTCGTCAGGAGGCTTAAGCATGAGGATGGCACACCGACACACAGAGCCAGAAGACATACAAACCGCCCATGACGCAGATTTGTTTGATCAAGAAGAGACAGACAGCACTATGAGCGATACCAAGGTCTTTGTGGATGCTGACTCGGATCTCACTCAACCCTCAACCAGTGCCGCAATGCGAATCGATGACACAGAACATTCTGACCACGTACCAGACGGCAATTTCATTCAACTTGTACCGGACGGCAGTCTTATTCAACTTCCTTCAATCAGCGCGATGCGAGTTGACAAGAGGGAAATGTGGGATGCGCAGCACGAGCAAGTGGTACGTTCAGTTGTACGAACCAAGTTCGTTGACATGCTCATGTGGTTCATACAGCCATTCGGGAAGCGTCGGTATCAAGAAGTGGACTTTTCAAAGATACTGTGTAAAACAGTATACCAACAAGAAGAACGAGTAAATGAAATGAAGTGTAAATTGCGTGCGAACAAAAAAGTACGTACTAGAGGCTCAATGGACGTATTGCTGGCTGATCAGTGACAGTTGCAGGACGAGGCTCAGCTTGAGGCTCAGGAACAACGATGTCTCGCTGAAGAAGACCGTGCACGCCACATCCATGATGTCAACAACATGATTCAACAATGGAAAGCGGCCCTAACAGAGCGAGATACGCAACTGGCCAACATTCGTAAGGAACTCGAGGTGGCCTGCATAACAGTTTAGCCAGATTGCATGCTAACAAAGTAACAGGAATCCCGCGCACAACGACAGCAGTGTGATGATCACGTCAAAGAAAGTCGTGAAGCACTTGGCTCAACCAATCGTGAGCAAACGGAAGTTGACATACAGATGCAGGATCTTCGCCAGAGTTATGCGCAGCAGCTCGAGCAGCGGGAAGCAGAAGTCAGTAACAGTGTCACCTTAGAGTTGGCACGGCATGAAGCAGAACTGATCGCAAGAAAAAACAAAGAGGTGACGAAGGGAGAATGACTACCACAGAGGATTGCTGATAACATCAAAATAGTTTGAAGAACGTGAGAAATCCATGGCCGCCGAGATGGAACAAAGGCTACAGTTAGAATTGAGAAAATCCAAGGCGAGAATCTGATCACACGAACCTCAGGCTCGTGAGCATAAATGCTGAAAAGACACTTTAGGCAGAAAGAGAGAGCGAGCTCGCCCATATGGAGAGACGATTTGCAAGACGTGGTAGGCAACAGCAAGAGGACACAGAAATGAATGCAGATCCCGCCCCTAGGAGCGCTCAGCAACCCAAGACGCCGCAAAAGCCCCTGGCCGGAACACCATGCCTCGATGCAATCAAACGGATCAAGAAGACATGCAGAACATCACACAGGATGCGCCTAGTGTCACTGGTAGTGGATGTAAGTAACAGACGCAGCTGGAACTGTTATTAACATACAACACATAGCAGGATGATTCTGAAGGATGTGCAGAAGACACACCCACCATTGAGTGAGAGATACCGCAATCAAAACCGGGTGATGCCTCCCCCATGTCCATGATAGAGAGTTCAGTCTCCAAATGCGTAGAAGCGGCGTTGAGACAAATATTCATCGATAAAGAATTCCCAGTGACCACGAAGCATAGTCCCCGAAGGAAAAAGTTAGAGGATCAAGAAGTTCAGATGGAAAGGGCTGCAGAACCGAGCTACGAACGAGACTTTCTTCTTGTAAGCAAAAACTCTACATTGGAGATGTCTAACTGAGCAAGAAACAGGGTGAAGTCCGGCGTGTCTTCAAGGACAATTTCAAAATCTCTCAAGACAGCGATTTTATAGTCCACCAGCCAGCTAGTCATGAAGATGTGTACTCATACCAACACGAAGATGGACAGGGCCCCGACCCGCAAAACCTTGTATTTGATCTTGCAAACGGATCGAGAACCCCCTGGAACGCTAAAATTATTGATCTCCTGCTCAAGGAATTGCAAAAGAGGTGTGCGCAAGAGGGGTGGCCATTCCAGAGGTCGGATATGTACTACAAAGCGATCTTAGAGGAATGCTACAAGCGACTGCGGACTGTGTGGAAAGCAGCACAGCCGAAGGTCATAGAAAAGGGAGCATTGGAGACTGCGGCGGAGGTGGAGGTTAGGTTAAACACAAAGAAAGACGAGACTCTCAAGGCGGTTCATCAATCAACTCGTAGGCGAAATGTGAGCCCACAGTTTCAAACCCACTCGAGTCTAGGATAACCAACACTTCCGTAGAAATATGTCCAAAGAACGAAAGTTCTCAAATATCTCGTCGAGCTGAAGAGCGACCAAAAGCACGAGGACCTCGCGGCCTGGCAGTGGCTTCAAAGACTAGTCAAGATTCTGGGAGACCATGGAATGAGCTCAGAAGAGAGTGACGTAGAAAACAAGTTCGAGTGCGTGCTCCGTGTCAAGAACATGGGATGGCGTCGTGGGATAGAATGAGAGCTCAATATCGTGGATCACCAATGGTTGTTGGACGATGATATTTTCGCACCTCAGGGCTCAAGACCACTGAAAAGAATACGTGCGCCCGGTAATTCGAGGACAACACGAAAACCATCCATAGGATTACCTGAGATCCTCTACGACAGCAAATGGCTTGCTGGTCTTACTGAGCGTGAGGTTGAGAGATTGGAAATGGCGAACGAAACGTTTAAATGGATGAAATTAGTGGTAGCGTAAAATGTACGCAATACCTAGTAAATTGCTTGTAGTAGGGCAACGGATCAGATCAGAACCTTGCGGCACGCACAACTTGTACACAAGTCCAGACTTGAGCTTTCGGAGATCTCCATAGCTTAGTAAGACAGAGCTCTACATACACGACTGTGTTGCATCATCCATCCTTTCACTCAGCGACTTCAGAGCATAGCACTAGCTAGCTCAACGTTGATGAGGTAAAAGGCGTCTTCCCTGTCCCTGTGGCGATCGCTTTGAGATCTCTCGCAAGCAGCTTTCCGACCGTGAGGATATCGCGACATGTCCAAGCTGCAGCTTGATAATCAGAGTTGTTTACGATTCAGTACGTTATGTAGCTCTTCTTCAGTAAGATGTGCTGACAAGAGCGACAGCTTGATTTTGAAGACGAACTTCCAGATGATGAGGGGTCTGCGTCGGAGGAGAGTAATGAAAATGAGGAGGAAGATGATGATAGCGATAGCGACCAGTTGAAAGATTAATTTCCCCCTCATTCGTGTCTGATAGGTATACTAGTAGGCATTGCACACTCAATATAGAAATGGTTTAAATAGACGCCGATCAATATCTACTAGTGTATCCCCGACCAAGTCTATTCCATCACTGGCCGCATTTAGGGCAGAGTCGCCGAGCCCATGTTCTTTCACTCAAGCTAGTAACTTATAGTAACTTACATATGGTTGTGAGGGTTTTGACTCCCAGGCTGTTGGTGCCCATTAATCTAATTTACTCCAAGGAAATCGTACACTTCCATGCAACAAGGCTGCAACTCGTGAATGGAGGAAATTCAAAGCAAAACGCCAAATTGACACACTGCAATCCCCGCTCTTTTCTCACCGGTACACGGAGCGTTAATGCAACAGAAATATGCGATATACAAACTCACGATGAGGACCAGAGGGAAGCTGTCCATGCTGAAAGTCGACGACTCGATCTCATGAGAGATCTCGAAGATATTTGGTAAATGAAATCTGATGGAGGGAATAAGACGTCCTAAAGCACCTGCCCTGGCGACTACACAGTGACGACATGAGCTGCCACCTTTTCACAGGGAAGAAAATTGAAAGGCTTCCTTACGCCAAACAAGCGATGTCAGAAAGAACCACTAACGTACAAATTTTAATAGACCCCTTGATTACGAGTCCACTGTGAATACAACGAAAGCAAGCATAAGATGCCGTGGTGCTTCTGCTGAACAATGCAAATACAACGTAATGCTGGGAGAATAAAGCAGTGGGACCGTAAATTCAGCAGGGAGAGCCAGATCCGGAGGAGTAGCACCCCCAGTCACAGTCGCAGTCGCAGATAATGAACGTGTTAGTGACGGCGGGTGGTAACTTCGCAGAGTATCTTGAGATGATCGCCCGAACGTTCAAACTCACACAAGTAAAACTTGCTTGATTACGCTGAACAAGCCTCCTGAAATCGAAGTCACTGCAAGCTGGTTTTGACACAGTTCAACCCCGGGGACAATGGTAGTTCCTTCAGGAGATGAGGCAGCATCAAGCATCGGTTGCGTGGAGATCGCCCGATTACAGTGAGGAAGAACAGCTGAACGAGCAATCAACTTACTTCGTACCGAAGGAACAAGCGCATGGACTGCTAGAGAATGTTGGTTCACGAATCATGAGTAGGTCGACGCAGGGAAGTGGGGTAAAGATTCAATTCAATGGTCATCGGACTTCTGCATAGAGCTAGAAATGGGAAATCGTAGATGGGGCAGGGCACTCACCGATGCAACTGGTACGGGGGTTGATTATGAAGAAAGGCAGATCATGACTTAGTCTGGGTAAGCATTCACTTGGCATGCAGGGCTGCTCAAGGTTCAGCTAAAATGCGTCGGTACATACGGCATGTCGTAGTACTCACAGTTGATGAGTGGGCGACGTCATTACTATAATTGCAAAACAACATTTAGCGTGCGGCTTGATCAACAATTTGAAACCTTCTTATTCTATCTGCGACGACGCGACCCCAGGTATCGACATTGTTTACAATGTCTACGGATGTTGTTTGGATGAGTCCTGCTGCCATCTCGCTGTCTGAACAAGCACCATAGCGCGTTCATTGAGCCCTGCAACAACGGATGGGGTCTTAGGTGTCTTTGGCATAACTGCATCATCGAGCACTTGGAGTGCATCATTCCTCCAAATAACAGTGAGTAGTATGACATTAGTCAATGCACAAGGTATGCCGTAGATTAGTCTTCCTGCAGAGGTATCAGCCACAATCATCCCAGTAACATAGATTGCAGACTTTACCCTAGATGATCTTACCCGCAGCCATCTCCACCAGTTTCTGCCTGGCACGACCTGAGGTGTACTTCAGGCGTGACATGATCATGTCATTCACTGGCCATAGGTTTGTATATTTTTCAAGCTCTGGGAACTCGTTGGCAGCCTGTTACGCCGTGAGATCATGAACAACCACAATCTAGGCAATTTACCTTGAGTCACACGATCTTCAAGAGTACGGGACTTTGCGCAGAAGAGGACTTCGTCGTCTCAAGATGGATATCAATTAGGCCATGCATGTATTTCTTAGAGATTAGTGAGTTGCTTTGTAATGTAAAGTGAATACATTGCACACCTTGAACTTTGTATATGTTACCGGGCTCCAATTCAATGCCTCGTGGAGTGTGTATCCCCCACGCCCCAGGCGCCCAGGTTCACCAGGGGGCTTAGGTATCTTCGAGTGTTCTGATAATGGCACGGCTGAAGTCGAGGAGTCGCCATTTGGAGAAGAATTCGAAGAACCTGGTGAATCTGAGGATGTATGTGTCACAAAACGGGAGCGAGTTTGAGCAACCCTCTTTGGGTACGGAGAGGAGTGACGGTGACCACGCTTGCACAAACACTTTGCAAGCTTCATTTCAGAGGCGAACGCGGGCGACGTCCTTACAGCAGCAACAATGGAACTTGCTTTGGGAGCCAGGATCTCATCAGCAATAAGCGTAGTTGGATGGTGGACGTTGGCGAACAGTTCGAGTTGGTCTGTGAGCATTGGGGGGAATGGCGGCGGAGCACTAGGCTCCTGGTCATAGAAGGGAGAAATAGCATTGGAAGTGTTGCGCATGGTGTGGGGCAGGACAATGCTGAAATGTAAGAGAATCATTTATGATCTTGAGCTAGGAGGACTATATTGGGTAGAAACAATACTGTACAGTGAGTGATAGAAAAGTTGTCATGGAATTGAATGAAGTACGTACTATACATTTTGGAGATAAACAAGCAATCTCGCGAGACGTATATGCGGCGCCTGAGAAACAATAATAACTGGCAATTTTGGACAATAGGTTATTGTACATGTTGCATTTCGGGTTCACATACCTTGGCGGCTATATGTAATGATGTCATACAAAAGACTTCTTTCTGCTAAATTTGATTGTGTCTTGTACTTGAGGAGACAGTCTGTCCATGGTTGCGGGGAGCAGGAAGGCCGCATCAGGGAGCACTGCACAGCGGTGATGCAGGTAAACTATGGACGCAGCAAAGCCGTGCATTAAGGGACAGAAATGCCACTCTTCCACTTGGTTTACGGCTTCACACATACTAGGTTGGCATTTCTTGGGGTAATCTGCAGATTAATGATCACGGTGGGTACACTCAAGCGCTGTTCTAGTCTAGAAGACACACCAAACTTTGGTTCAAAGTTAACGATTATGATAACAATTTGTATATATTCGTCTGGTCCATCCATTGTGAGTTGTGAAAAGAGCTGGGATTCTCACACCATCGTTCTATTCTTGTTATCAATCAAGTCCACATTACCGTGGGCAAAAATTGCTTACGTTGCATCGCCTATTGAAACATTGGAACTGCTTCGCTTTCTCCTTGCTCAGATTACCCTGGGGAAATGGCATCGGTGAGTTTCCAAAGCTTGACCAAAACAACTTACTGATGGGAAGTTGCAGGATGTCACAGCCACAGCCACAGCCAGTAGCGGGTATGACATTGCACAAGGACAACCAAGCTCCCCATCACCGTCTCCCATCATCCCTCACCATAACTTTCACCAAAGAGTAAGTTCTAGCCCATTCCCGCGGATAAATTCACTTCTGCGCTGAAAAATCCATCAATTGCAGATACGGTCACACTGGGGAGTAGACATGAATCACCATATGAAGCACAGAAATATTGATAGTGCTCTGAAAGCTGAGATTGGTTCTCTCTTGGTCCGCGACCTTCCCTGGTGCGATAATCGTCTTATCGATATTGCTGACGTATTTATTTCCCCTACACAACACGACACGATGATTCATCGCTGGGCCAGACCTGGTGGTGCACTCGTGGAGAACAAAGGAGCATATGAATGGACAGCAATTTCGAAAGCTCCCCTGCCATTACAGCGTAGCAATTGGTTGGAGCCGGTCGGCACCCCAGTCGACAAGACTTATGAGTGGCTTCTTTGCAACTTCTTCAATGAGGTATGTAAGTGATGCAGGCGCTGCTACTGACCGAAACCTCACCGTTGATTTTTAGGTCACAATTCTAAGCCACAGGCACAGAAACCATTTCAAGGGGGGTTCAGCATTTCCTGAGGATATTGGATTGCACTTGTGGACGGCACACAGCAGGACTCCACAGGAACCCGCCCGCAATCCTGACATCATCTTGACTGCTTCCAATTCGGAGGCCAAGTGGTGCAATCTCATTTCAGTCATCGAGGTGAAGTGGAAAGACAGCCCCGATCTCTTGATGAGTGCCATCCTACAGCTCGGAGATAAGGCTACTTTTGTGTTCCACCACCAGCCTCATCGTCAATGGTTCCCTTGTCTCAGCTTATGCGGAACGGCCCTTCGTATGTCTGTGTTCACGCACGGCGGAAGCCTTCACTCCAAAGCGCTTGACATAAGTTCAGATCCCAAAATGTTTTCCAAGGTCATGAACTACTTTACGGAAGCAGAACTTTCGTGGTTGGGATACGACGTTTACATTTTCTGGGTTCTCCCGGCCGAGGTCCAGGTTTGGGATGACAAGTGGTATTGGGATGATGAAGAAAACGGAGCGGCATACAATGACTCGGAGTTCCATCTAGTTGGCCACCTTCACCGATTGATAGGTATGTCTTATTACATCACCAAATATTGTATTCCCTTGACGAGCAGTTAAGCCTACATGGCAAAGGCACGCGCGTCTTTGCCGTCGAGAGTGCCCTCGATCAAAAACCTCTTGTAATCAAGGACTGCTGGGATCCAACAGCGATGGTGAGCAATCACGTAATACACACGAAACTCCAAGATCCTTCACGGGACTCTCTTGTGGTCCGCTCGCTCAATGATGAGTGGGTTTTCATCAGAAAGGAAGATCCTGGCGATCATTTGGATAGAGAGTGTGCCCAGAGGCTGGATGGAGTCTACTGCCACGTTGGCAGCCGTTGTTGGGACAATATCAAGTCCCTTCCAGGAATAACTATCATGCAAGACCACATGCATCCCTCCATTGGCCTGTTCTCCAAATCTCTAGTGCCGCAGTCGGTCACTTCCATATGTGCTGCTATGATGACACCGCAGGACCTGGCTAATGTTCTCAATGACTCACAAGAAAAATCACAACTAGAGGAAAGACATTGATCCCGCACATCTTTTACTACCTGCGGAGTCGACATCTTGTGGTTCGGAACTGCACGCGAAATGTTCCACAGCATCATAGGCGCCGTTACCGGTGAGATTGAATATTTTTCTACATATTTCTATCTCTAATGTTTATTTTAGGTCATCGTAACACATATAAACGTCGCGATGTGTTGCATTGCGATGTCAGCGATGGTAATACAATGTTCCTGGTAGAAGCAATATCCGCCGAGTCCGCTGTCCCTCCGTGTCCTGAAGGGGCAGAAAAAGAGTGGACCCCTATGAGAAACGGGATGGCATCTGATTGGGGGTCTGCCATAGACCGTTTGGAACCTGGGGTGTGCCCACCACGCACCGTAAGTCACTTTCTTGTGTATCACGCAACATCCAATACTGATATGACGGAAAGGGGACACTTCCTTTCAAGTCCAATACCTCCATGCTGAACACAGAACTCGAGTTCTATCACAACCTTGAATCTTATTTTTGGTTGGCCTACCTCATTACTTGCAATTGCGCAGGTCCCTTCAACATGCGTCGTGACTGGGACTGGGAACTCGAACATTTTTCTGCGAACAAATCCATTACGCCTTCGTTCATCAATCACTTAGCTGAGGTCAAAACGTACGGGAAGGTCTTGGATGTCGACCGTCCTGCTTCCCCCCTTGCAAACAAAAGTGTCAGCCCCGTGTACTATCTGTGGGTCCGTCCTGGAGTGCACTCGCTTTCACCGTTAGACATTGTCCAGCAGAGGAATAGTATGACCGATGTCGACTTCACCAACCTCATGACACCATATTTTATTCGTCATGAAATCGTACGAGATGGAATGCTCGAGTTACGCGGTCTCTTCTTGGGTTCTGAGAAGCCGTGGTCGGACGGCTTTGTGCGCCGCGACCAAGCCCCGCCGACTACACACGAACGAGTGCTCTCCATACTACGCCGCATCCGCGACAGCATCGACCCTGCTGAAGATCAATACCCCCAAGACCAGGAACTTGAATTTGCTCGGGTTCGTTATAAGCGCTATCTCGAAACAGGCAATCGCATGCCGTTACTGGTGGATGAAGATGATTCCGAAGGGTGTATTGGGAGCAAGAGAAAGGCTGCCCAAAGTGAAGCCCAACTCCTTCGGAGAGCCACCAAGCGTTCAAGGGGACTAGGTGCCAGTGAAGCAGGCTTTGGTGCGCCAGTCCATGGTCGTGTCACATCTGGAAGACGGGGTAGCGGCAAAATGAAAAGGTAAAATCAATGCAATTGCTTAGCCTTTCTATTCACTCTATTTATTTTATCATCGGACATTTTCATGCATCCAATACCCTCTGAGTATTACTAGTTTACCTTTTGGATGTTGTCTCCTACTAGCTATGCTGACTTACAAGTGTCTCACTACGTTTTTTGATCCTTACGCATTTTTGTATCTTTAACTCCTCATTGAATGGCAGGGCGACTATAGCATTAATTTTGTATTGATCACGGACAGCCGTACTAACATCACCAGTGTCATTCTTTTTCAGTGTCGACTAACTCTTGCACAAACTAACTTTACCCACGTGCAGGTCGTACCTCTCTTTGCAGTCAACCCAAGACTTCCGGACCAGTATTGGTGAGCGCTTCGCCCTTCTATGATTGCCCATGTCTAACTCTATGTGCAGTTGGATGACCATTGAATCAAGTCGGAATTTCGAAAGAGTTTGGCGCGCTGTTCTGCAGAAATTTGCGCAAAAATGCACTACACAGCTGCATGATGAATCGAGCCTGGCAGGATGATACCATGCATCCCTGTGTCGGCCTGCTCAAATATTCTTTAGCAGTCCGTACACTCATTCTATCGGTACGAAGTAAGTCAATTTCTAATCAATTTCCATTTACCTCTCATACATTCAAAGTCAAAGTCGTGGTTGATTACATCCACAATTGCTGTTATCTCGAACTTGGTTGAAGCAGAAGCTCGTCAGCTCACTCTCAGACAATCGTTCTTGCGCGAGTTTGAAGGTTCTTCTTGCGCGCTGAATCTCACAACGATCTTTCTTTGTGTAAGTTCCAGATGTCCACATTTATGCGCTGAATCTCATAAGACTTGCTTAGCGTGATCAGGCAAGTCTTTCTTGCGCTTGTCTGAACGTTCTTACGAGCTGAATCTCTCAACACTCAACACTCATTCAGCTTCCCTCGCTTTAACCGGGCGATCATCTTGTGTTCAGCTGTTCCCACTATCATCAGGCAAGTTTTGTCAATCTGAACATTTCTTCTTATGCGCTGAAAGATCACAACTTAGATGGCGCATAGTCTTTTTTCATCCAGCGTTGGTTCCTGAAAGAGAGAAGGAGACCGACTTGTGGTAAGCTTCTGTCACATGCTCAGTAACCCATTCTAACAGGCCGAAGCACCAGCGCGACGTTTTTGAGAGCATCAAGCTTCCATCCTCTGTCAAGACGAACGTTTCACGCGATACGAGTCATGGACTTGACCGCTTGTACAGCTGTGCTCGATCGTCATGGCACAAAGTGCGAGGTGGATGCGTGCATGTCGCCAGGAGTGTAAGCTCGACGAGATGTTGGGTGAGTCTGCTTTGATATAACAACGTAACACTCTTCAATATTTATTCACAGCCTTAAGTTCAAATCTCAAATCAGCATAGAAGACGCACCTCATACCCCATCCCACCCCACTCTATCATGGTTTATATCCCCCGCTGTATCATGAACTCTTGTCTTTACATTTACAGTTGTACCCGCGCAGTCAGAAGGGCGAGCTCAGCATCTCCCCCTCGTCCATGGTTCTCCTTGCACCCAATTTGCACCAACTCCCATCCGCCCACTTCGGTCTTAATGACCAGGATACCCGGTACCGCAAGCGTTACCTCAATCTCATCATGTCCTTGTACGCGCAATATCTTCCTATATAATTACGACACCTTTTGTATTTCCCCAGCTTCTCATTGACCACGTGGTAGAAACGATGACGACCTACTCCCCTTGATTCCTCTCTCATGTTTCGCTAGAACAGATACACGCGTGTTAACGTTTTAACAACTATCTCGTTTCTGATCTCCATGGTTAATGCATCCTCACTGAAGAACTCACTGTTTTTACAGGCGTGATTTCAGATATCGGCTTCATGATCAATTGCGGAGGAGTGATTTACATTGAAGAGGAAGCAACCCACTCCATACTGATAGAACAATCGATCCATCAGTGCAGTTTCGCGCAAAGTGTGCAGATCTCCGCAGAACAACATAGCAAACTTTTGCGAAGTTTCACGTTCATATGAAGGAGGACATTCTTTACATATGTATTCTACTCAAATGTTACGACCACCACAAGTATGTCAGTGCAGTGCGACGGCAGAGGGAGCATTGAAGGTTAATGATACAGTCATACATTAGTCCTCCTGTAGGAGTATTAGCTGTGATACCAAAAACATAGATGTCAAACAAACTGTCGTTCGAACACTCGCAGTCATCTCCTGCTCCTTCAAGTTCCGCATGACATGACGCGACGTGTATTTCAGTTGTGACGTGATAATATCATTCACCAGCCATAAATCGCTATAATCTTCAAGGTCTGGGAACCTGTCGATAGCCTAACATACCATGAGATCCTTGACCCGCACAGTGAGGCTGTTTCATAGTTACCTTGTTCCATACGACCTCCAACTGAGCAGGGCTTTGCGCAGAAGCGCACTGTGTCGTTGTGAGGTCATCGCTGATAACAACATACATAAATTTCTTAGTGCCTTGTGAGCTTTGAAACAGAGAGCAAGCATGTACATTGCAAACCTTGAATTCTGTATATTTCTTTGGACTCCAATTCAATGCATCATAGAGAATGTATCGCCCACGCCCCGAGCCCCCAGCCTCGCCGGGGGGCTTAGGGATTTTTGAGTCTTCTGATAAAGGCGTGATTGAAGTTGAAGAGCCGCTGTTGAAAGAATGATTCGAAGAGCTTTGTGAATCCGAACATATACTAGGCGTCATTGAACGGGAGCGAGCCCGAATGGCCTTCTTTAGGTATGGAGAGGAGTAATTAGAAGGCTTGCACGACCGCTTTGCTATTTTGAACTCAGGGGCAAGTGCGGGCGGTGTCCTCAGGCTCACGATAGAAACGATGATCTCATCGGCAATAAGTGTAGTCGGGCGATGGATGCTGCCGAGCAGCTCAAGTTGGTCCGTGAGCATTGGGGGGAATAGTGGTGGAGCACCAGACTGCTCCTGGTCATAGAAGGGGGGAACTGTTTTGGAACTGTTGCGCATTGTACACAGATAATTGAGATGTAAGAGAATGATTTATATTATACTAAGTATCTATTATCTGAGCGAGATTTGAACATTTGAACTTGGTTTGAACTGCCATATCGGGTGAGAACAATTATTGGGTCCAATCCAATCCAAGCAGTGGCTATCCTTAGCATTTTGGAATGTTGAACTACAAAAAGATCACTGGGCGGTGACGCAACACAAAAGACCTTTCAAAGACAAATCAAGAGATGCCGGATCTTCAAGCTTCAATGCAGACAAGATTTAGACTATTCGCTTCACCGTTGACTCATTGACGAGCAGTACAGACTAACTCGAGGCCCAGATCGAATCATTAATTTGACGTTGAATCATGTATCCGTCTCGAACAATAATTACCAAGGAGAAAAGACAGTCATTGAGCGTCACGTCTCGAACAAGAATTACAATTGCTAAAAGACAAATGAGAAAAAGAAATGGCCAATAAATACGCTGTGAGCGGGCGACTACAGCGTGTCATTCAACATGTCTTCTTTCTGGATCATGGCAAAGTCAAACCAGCGCTACAAGCTTCTAACTTGTCTGTCTGTCCCCAGCGGGTCTGTCCATGCGCTCGCAATTTCCAATGATGGGCAGGTGCTCGCCTGCGGTGGTAAGTATACATCTCACTCTGGAGGGACAATGCTGACACATAACAAGGCACTGAAGGTGTCAAACTTTGGGATATCAATTCTCATAAAGAACTTGCCTGTTCATCTCATCGTCACGAATCACGAGGAACTGTCAGCTGTGCAGCTTGGACCTTGACTAGGCCAACCACCGCAGAGACTCTTTGTTATGGAACTGGGCTGGGCTACGTCGTGTTTTTGCGCCGAAGTGTCATAGATGTAAGTTGGGCGTGGTCGAACCTTCCGTTGACATCTCGACAGAAATGATTCCAGGAAATTTGCGCAAGGAGGCTCGGTTCAGGTTTCGAGATCACATGTTTATCATGGGATTCGACTTCTTCTGAGGCCAACACGTGGATCGCAGTCGGAATGAGAGACAAAATAGTCCAAGTTCTCCTGCTCAACGCCAACTCGCAGCTTCAGTCTGTCTTCGCAGTTCGGCTTGACAATACGGTACCAAAGTCCGTAGCGTTTGCAGACAACTATGACATCTACATTTTCGGCCTCTACGACGGAAAATTGTAAGGCTCCATTGCAGCATTTTCGCATCATACTAAGCATCGAGCAGCATTAAGCTGGAGGGCAAAGACGGTACTGTTGTGAGAGAGTTTAGCTGTCAGTCAGTCATGTAAGGGTCCACCCAACTACTGCACCCAATGTGCGGATCGCTAACTAATCCTTCAAGTGGGCACGCCGCAGTCAACCTCAAGAGGGGCTTATTTGTCGTAGATAACACGACGGATGGCTTTACAATGTATCGTCTTGAAGACGAGGGGGAGGAGCCCATTCGGACATTCACGACTGCTGTTCCGAGTATGTCGGTCCCCAAGCAAGTGGCCTTCGGGGAAGAAGGAAGGGTGGTCGCGGGTGGAAGTGACAACGGTTTGGTGTACATATTTGACAGGAAGGCAGGAGAGCTACTGGAGACTCTCCGTCACGCAAATGGTGGCCTAGTGCAGACAATAGCAGTAAGTGGTGATAAATGGCGACAAAGGAAGTCACTGAAGACTGGGATTTTCCAGACCTGTGATCTCAATGGCCGCTGCACGATCGCCAGCGCAGGGCCGGGGAAATACCACAATCAAGCTATGGACGTACGATTATGCGCCTCGAAAAGCGTCCAAGACACCCTCCAAGGATTATTGGTGGCTATGGCACATGTTGATGATCCTGACCCAGCCATAGTTGTAGTATTAGACCTAGTATTTTGGCAACTACCATTTTTACTGTTGGCATTTTCATTGGCAACTGCCTGTTTGCTATTTTGACCTATTGCATGGCACTTGCCAGGCCCTATTTTGCTGGGTGTTTTGGCTTTCACAGCCGCATTTTTGGGATTTTTGAAACTCAGCTATGTTTTCAGTCACAAATGTGTTTTCCACATTTGTCAGATGTTTTGATATGTTTTATTCCGCAATTTTGGCCTCCAAAAGCGGAAATTCACAAAACACATCCTGTTTTGGTCACCTCCTCATGTCAGGCCTCCCCACATTATTCCCACACTCCGCATTTTCGCATTTTTAGCCACCTACTGTGGGAATTACCCCACAACACCCAAAACATCATCCCAATATGGTATACCACATAATTATAATTATTCCCACACCCTCCCCACCTCACTGCAGCTTCACCACTACACCACAATAGGTCCTCCCTTGTATCTAAGTAGTAGTTTGGTATATACATGCATAATATTATATAATAGACCGCTTTTTTTGTCTATTTATGTGCCTGCTCCTCCTCCAGGGCCTTTTCAAAATAGGGTAGGGTACAGAACATTTTCGCATTTTTGCCCCCTTGGTGATGAGGTGTTCTATTATATTCAGGACATGTTTATGAGCATATATGAGTAGATTTCCATCTTTATTTCACCCCCTGAAGCGTCCTACATCAATAGATATAGCCCATATGCAATAAAACACAGAATATGTTCCCATATAATTATTTCTAGGTGAACAGACTTGTAAAAATGATTCCCAGCATCTATTCAACAATATGAACAATGTATCAGGAGCCCAGGACCATAGGATAATCCCCTGTTGCATGGTGTGCCCCCCTCTTCTGGTGGTTTACCCCCTGTGAAAATTTTTCCTGTAGGAGCGGACCTCAATTGAGGTAGGGGGTCTATTTCTATGTATATTTGGAGTAGTTCTATCATATAGCTGGCTCAGGACACACATAGGATCCTGCTACAGAAACAAAAACATAGAAAATCACATCTTTGACACTTTTGATGTTTCCAGTATCTTACTCATGCATAAATAATACAATCTGTTCATATATCATTATCATAGTATATATACTTGCTTTTGTGACAAGGATCAGCTCAAAATAGGCTGGAGGTTTGAGTTAGTGTGAATGCTTGTTATTTCTACTGATAAGGAGCCCATACTTTCAATACATTGAAATTTAATAATCAGACACCTGGAGTAGCTTTCAAATATATTCAGTATCATAGGTCTGAAGGTACAAACAATCCAACAAGAATTGAGTGCTGAGGAAGTGAAATAGATAAGAAATTGAGTGTGGGAAAGTTCAAAGACCCAAAACATCGAAAATGGTCAGTTGGGTAGTTGTAGGACTCTAATGCTGGGTCAACTCAGATATACACCACATCCCTTCCACCACCCTTCAACCTCAGGGCAGTATGTAGTATAGGTTCCTTCAGTAGTCTACCATGTATCCTACATATTTCCAATGAAATGTTTGAGCTGTACAATATATAAATGTAACTTTGTGTGAAAAGATGTCAATTGTCACTTTTCACACATATGTGATTGTACTTGTCATTCAGTCAGTCCTTGATGGATCTTTCTAAAACTTTCAATATATCATCAGGGACATATATAAGACGTCTCCCAGGTCTTTGATCACTTATCAAAGGCTTGATTGCTATGTAGGCTTCTTATCAGTAGAAATACCTCCTGTACATCATATATCACAGTTTCAACCTACGTAGGGCTGATCCTTGGCTTAGAACATATGTGTGAATGTACTACTTACTATATATGAGCAGGGCTGGTCATTTGTGCAAGTGTAAGGGACTTAAAAACATCAAAAGTGTCAAAGATGTGATTTTCTATGTTTTTGTTTCTGTAGCAGGATCCTATGTGTGTCCTGAGCCAGCTATATGATAGAACTACTCCAAATATACATAGAAATAGACCCCCTACCTCAATTGAGGTCCGCTCCTACAGGAAAAATTTTCACAGGGGGTAAACCACCAGAAGAGGGGGGCACACCATGCAACAGGGGATTATCCTATGGTCCTGGGCTCCTGATACATTGTTCATATTGTTGAATAGATGCTGGGAATCATTTTTACAAGTCTGTTCACCTAGAAATAATTATATGGGAACATATTCTGTGTTTTATTGCATATGGGCTATATCTATTGATGTAGGACGCTTCAGGGGGTGAAATAAAGATGGAAATCTACTCATATATGCTCATAAACATGTCCTGAATATAATAGAACACCTCATCACCAAGGGGGCAAAAATGCGAAAATGTTCTGTACCCTACCCTATTTTGAAAAGGCCCTGGAGGAGGAGCAGGCACATAAATAGACAAAAAAAGCGGTCTATTATATAATATTATGCATGTATATACCAAACTACTACTTAGATACAAGGGAGGACCTATTGTGGTGTAGTGGTGAAGCTGCAGTGAGGTGGGGAGGGTGTGGGAATAATTATAATTACAGTGGCTCAAAAAACTGTCCGCATGTTTGCGCTATTTTGACTGTTTACATCATTGTACAAGAATGGATAGGTATTCCCAGGACATCCTGCCATGGCCTGGGAGTACTACATCAGGGCTTCAAAATGAGCCCTTACCCGTGGGAATTGGTGGTCATATGGTGGCACTATGTGGTTTGCAAAACGATGACTCATGTGGACAGTTTTTTGACTCAGATATTTTACATAGGAAATCAGGTATTCTAGTACTTTGTGTGGCCTCCCTTGGCCTTGATTACTGCCTCTATCCTTCTAGGCATACTTTCAATCAACTTCTGACAGTCCTCTGCTGTAATCTGTCCCCACTCTACCACCACTCTCTCCCATAACTCCCATACTCCTTTAGGGGGGTGTTCATAGGCTATAAGCTTCTTTTTGAGTATTCCCCAGAGGTGTTCAATGACATTGACATCAGGGGACTGTGCTGGCCAGTCAAGGAGATGAATATTATGTTCTTCAAACCATTCTCTGGCTCTCCTGGATGTATGCTTGGGATCATTATCCTGTTGGAAAATGATATCTTCTTCATCAATTCCTGATTCTGCCATGCTAGGCAGCAAGTGGTGGTTGAGAATGTCCACATACTGCTCAGCATCCATCCTCCCCTCAACCTCTGCAAGCATTCCTACACCATTCCACCCCATACACCCCCATACCATCAGAGAACCTCCTCCAAACTTGAGTGTCCCATTAATCTCTCTGTCTGTTAGAGGCCCCCCCTTCTTTTTCCACACATATACCTTTCCATCTGACCCAATCCTGTTGATTTTAGTCTCATCTGACCATATGACACGCTTCCAGTCCTCTACAGTCCAGTTTTGATGGGCCAGGGCAAAGTCCAGTCTTCTTTTTCTATGACTGATAGAAAGGAGAGGCTTCTTCTTCTTTGTTACAGCCTTGAGGTTGGCTGCCTTGAGAACATTTCTCACAGTTTGTGAAGATACAGGGGTAGTGATGATGGAATTGATGTGATGAGTGACTTGGACAGCATTGTCAGCCTTTCCTGTAGTAATATGCTGAATAATGGCCCTCCTATCAGTAGAGGTGAGTTTGGATGGACGACCTCCACTAGAGTTTTCTTTGTCTGGGTGACATTCTTTGGTGAGCTTGGCCACAGTAGACTTGCATACACCAGTTCTAGATGCTATTTGACGAGCAGAGAGGCCAGCAGTAGAGAGAGAGAGGATGTTATCCCTTTGAGCAGAGGAGATGGCTTTCATGGTGATTATGACTATCATACATGAGACTCCCTTCATTATATAGTGAGAGATAGGTTTAATAATGCCATAATGACACCACATTATAATTTATTTAATAATGGTATGACTTTATGGTGTCATAACCATTAATTTATATAGTTTCAATCTAGCCTCAAAAAACTGTCCACATGAGTCATCATTTTGCAAACCTCATAGTGCCACCATATGACCACCAATTCCCACGGGTAAGGGCTCATTTTGAAGCCCTGATGTAGTACTCCCAGGCCATGGCAGGATGTCCTGGGAATACCTATCCATTCTTGTACAATGATGTAAACAGTCAAAATAGCGCAAACATGTGGACAGTTTTTTGAGCCACTGTATGTGGTATACCATATTGGGATGATGTTTTGGGTGTTGTGGGGTAATTCCCACAGTAGGTGGCTAAAAATGCGAAAATGCGGAGTGTGGGAATAATGTGGGGAGGCCTGACATGAGGAGGTGACCAAAACAGGATGTGTTTTGTGAATTTCCGCTTTTGGAGGCCAAAATTGCGGAATAAAACATATCAAAACATCTGACAAATGTGGAAAACACATTTGTGACTGAAAACATAGCTGAGTTTCAAAAATCCCAAAAATGCGGCTGTGAAAGCCAAAACACCCAGCAAAATAGGGCCTGGCAAGTGCCATGCAATAGGTCAAAATAGCAAACAGGCAGTTGCCAATGAAAATGCCAACAGTAAAAATGGTAGTTGCCAAAATACTAGGTCTAATCTTACAGCCAGGGGTGTTCGAATATCGTTGCAACTCGGACGGCCATGAAGGTATGCTGTGACCTAGTAGATATTGATCAGCCTGGTCCATTTGAACCAAATCTCTAGGCTACAACGTGGACGGTAACACGACCAAAGCCTGGCAGTCACGAATTTGATTTCCAGAATTCTCCGCATCTCCGCATCACTTGCGGAGTTTCTACATTATATGGAAAAGTTGGAGTTCTCGCTTTGCTATCTAATCGTGGCGAATCCGTGAACTCCTCCCTAATCGTCGCCTGAATTTTAGTGTCGGTATCAAAGTCAATGCTGCTTGTTGCCTCATCAAGCACGATAATCAAGCTCCGCCTAATCAGCGCGCGCACCATCGCGATGACCTGCCTTTGACCCTGCGAGAACTTTGTACCGCCTGCGGACACCTGGGTATTGAGTGTGATAGTCATCTTGGACTCCACATCAGTGACAGCCGTCAACGCAGCAGAAGAGGGAAGATCATCAGGCGTGGATGTACAAGATAGTGTGCGGGAGTTGTGTTGGGATGGTAAGTACTTTGACTGAGCATTTGCATGCGGTACAGCACATCCAAACATTCGCGATCTATTCAAAATCAGAAGGGCGGAAGAGGCATGTTCAGAATTTATGCAAACTTGCCTGATCACAGTGGGAAACAGCTGAACAAGCGTCAAAATTGCATCGGTTAAAACGTTAAAACGTTAACACTCGTGTATCTGTTCTAGCAAGACATGAGAGGAATCAAGGGGAGTAGGTCGTCATCGTTTCTACCACGCAGTCAACGAGAAGCCGGGGAAATACAAAAGGTGTCGTAATTATATAGGAAGATATTGCGCGTACAAGGACATGATGAGATTGAGGTAACGCTTGCGGTACCGGGTATCCTGGTCATTAAGACCGAAGTGGGCGGATGGGAGTTGGTGCAAATTGGGTGCAAGGAGAACCATGGACGAGGGGGAGATGCTGAGCTCGCCCTTCTGACTGCGCGGGTACAACTGTAAATGTAAAGACAAGAGTTCATGATACAGCGGGGGATATAAACCATGATAGAGTGGGGTGGGATGGGGTATGAGGTGCGTCTTCTATGCTGATTTGAGATTTGAACTTAAGGCTGTGAATAAATATTGAAGAGTGTTACGTTGTTATATCAAAGCAGACTCACCCAACATCTCGTCGAGCTTACACTCCTGGCGACATGCATGCATCCACCTCGCACTTTGTACCATGACGATCGAGCACAGCTGTACAAGCGGTCAAGTCCACGACTCGTATCACGTGAAATGTTCGTCTTGACAGAGGATGGAAGCTTGACGCTCTCAAAAACGCCGTGCTGGTGCTTCGGCCTGTTAGAATGGGTTACTGAGCATGTGACAGAAGCTTACCACAAGTCGGTCTCCTTCTCTCTTTCGGGAACCGACACTGGATGAAAAAAGACTATGCGCCATCTAAGTTGTGATCTTTCAGCGTGTAAGAAGAAATGTTCAGATTGACAAAACTTGCCTGATGATAGTGGGAACAGCTGAACACAAGATGATCGCCCGGTTAAAGCGAGGGAAGCTGAATGAGTGTTGAGTGTTGAGAGATTCAGCTCGTAAGAACGTTCAGACAAGCGCAAGAAAGACTTGCCTGATCACGCTAAGCAAGTCTTATGAGATTCAGCGCGTAAGAAGGAATGTTCAACTGACAAAACTTGCCTGATAACAGCGGGAAAACAGCTGAACACGAGATGAATGCCCGGTTAAATCGAGGGAAGCTGAATGAGTGTCGAGAGATTCAGACTCGCGCAAGAAAGATTGGACTCCGCAGGATGAAAAAGACTTATGCGCGATCTATTAAAAATCAGAAGGGCGCAAGAGGCATGTTCAGAATTTATGCAACCTTGCCTGATTACAGTTGGAAACAGCTGAACAAGCGTTGTGTGGTCCAGTGCACAGAAAGAATATTCAGGCTTCCACGAGAAAGATTAGCTGATCATAGCGAGGGGGAGAAGATGATAATTCAAGTGAAGATGATGGATGTCACGCACGTTGAAGATCGATCAAGCAGGCTTTCCTCTGATTCCAAATGTGAGAGATAAATGTAAATAAATTGCATCGTACCGATAGAACAAGCGTACGAATTGCTAAATAATATTCGTAAACAAGCAGGCCGACGCAGGGAAGTGGGGTATCATCCTGCTCGACTCGATTCCATTGTCATCCGACTCTACGTAGAATTAGAAGTGGGAAATCGTGGAAGGGGCGGGGGCACCCACCGATGTTAATTACGAAGAAAGGTAGATCGTGACTTGAGAGGGCGACAGTTCTCAAGCACCTCTTGACACTGAAGAGCGACCAAAAGGACGAGGACCTCCCAGCCTGCTTCCATGCGGAGAAGGGTCTTTTTGGTGACCACGGCGAGATCGACTGCAAGACGTGCATTAGCAACATATGAAATTATCACTTGAACCTCAGCCCCTTTGCAACAGACCCCTTCATTGGCAACTCAGGCTGCAGTGGGCGCAACGGCAAGGCTTTTGAGTGTTTTAAGGAATGAAGGGGTCCCACGATTAAGGAGGTATTGATCGAGGTTGTTGCGGAGGTCGGCGCTTTTTAATGTAGCGTAGATGAGGGTCAGGAAGGATGATAGACATGGGGAACGTGCTGAGGATGCATTGCAGAGAAATGGCATCGCAGAGACTAAAGTAGTATTCATTAAGGAACTCTGGGAAATCATGAAGGACGAGGAGTCGGAGGGAGCCAAAGGGCAAATCTCACCTCGCGGTTTTCGGATAGTAGGCATGAAGAGTCGATGTGAAACGAGGCAGAGAGAAATAAGCTGAGCCTAGGTATCCTGTGGGGCCACTGTGGGAAACTACTCCGCAGTAGGCGGATATAATGTTAGGTCAAATGCTATGCCTGCTGCTTCTCTTGCAAGACAAGAACGTTCGACCCTAAAGGGGTCTGCTACTGAGATAAGTCTGATAGTTAGTATCTAAGGTCACGGAAAGGTAAAGGAACAAGTCCGAAGGTATGCGGACCAAGTCCGGAGGCCAAAACATCGGGTCCGAAGGTATACTAACAAGTCCGAGGCGCGGGAAAGCGGGTCCGAAGCTTTGGGTCGTCGGGTTACGGATAATAGCAAGGGAATGGGTTTGGAAAGCGTCGGACTATGTCCGGAAACAAGAGAAAGTCAGGGAAAACGAATGGCAAGGGTTTCGGGTGCGAAGCGGGTGCGGAACGGGTGAGAACCAGGTATATTCAGCCAGGTAACAGGTAATGACAGGTATGTGACCAAGTAGATGGGAAGTCCCACCTACAGTAAAGTAAAGAGTGCTTGGTCGTACTACCAGTCCTATATAACTAGCTACATAGAAATCCGGAATATCAAAAGTAGGAAAACATCGGGTCCGAAGGTATGTAAACTGACATGAGGCACTGTGGACGTGTGAGAACACAGGTAATAACGCTGTATACATACTGCATCAGCCATGGGAAATAAGCTACATACTACACACCTGTGGGGTCGGACGGAACGGACAGGACATAGGACGGACGGGTTTCCGAAGGTATGCGAGCGGGTCTGGTGCATCTCCGGTGATGTCCGGCGGGTCCGAGGCTCGGAGAGCGTGGGAAAGTGTCGGGTTTGAGCGGGTTTCGTCGGAGATGACTGGGAATGACTGTACTGATGTCCGGACAACTGGGCTTTCGACGTACTCCGTAAAATAGGCCTCTGCAGGGCTGCAGTGAGAATGTTTCCTACACCGCGGTCAGTGTCACATGAAGCACGTCTATGGAGTGAAATGCAGCTTCTGGAGCACATTAAGTTGTATTTTTGAAGCCGACGTGCATTGCAAGAGATACGCAAAATATATGGGCTGGCGGTTTCTTTTGTTTTGCTTATGTATCCTAGTAGGAGAATGAAGTGGGCGACTGAACAATAGGTTACATAAAAGAAACACAATCACAAACCACATCAAGACTTATCTTAATCTCGCGGAACGGCATGGTGTTCGCCAATGATTCTATGCAGGCCGGACCCATTCGCACTGAATTGGAAAGGCTTCCAGTCGACACATACAACAATTGATGGGCAATGGGTGGGCGATTTATTTAATCTGTGGACAAAACTTAAAGTTTGGTCATCACATTTTGTCCGTGGTGTAAACTTTAAATTTCAAGAGGCGCTTAAATTGCGCACACAACTTGAAATATTAGCAACCACATGGTCATAGCCCAAACTACTAGTTTTGTCCGTCGTATTACACGAGAGTTAAACTTCAAATTTAAGCACACACATAAAATATGATTATATTTCTAATTGTCTTTGACATATAGTCGATGGGAACATGGTAGCAGATACTTGATATTTTGCATTCCGCACAAAACACCGCCAACATTTAAAGTTATATGTCCCTCTTTATGTTAGTTTAAATTTTAAATTTATCTTAACATTCAGTACCACATAAAAACCTCTCCTAAACATTGATAACCCCGATGTGAGTGCTATCGTTAAGGTGAGTCTACTGCACGCCGCCGATTAGCCCTGACCCAGCTGCTATGTAGCCCAACAGTGACCGTTTCCGAAGTCCAAAGTGCTGCAAAACTTGCCAAAGTATAAGTATATCCATGGTGCAGGCCCGCACTCGACATGCTCCGCTCACTCTCTTGTCAGGGAGCTCCCGACAAGTTTAGCGACCATCATTGTCTAGATCTTCACAAGCAGAAACCGTTTTGCAGATATCGTTGTTAGCCTTCTTGAACTTCTTTTTCAACTATCCCAGGATCTGAGGATCTGCTCTCCGTGTCACGCTGGCTCCCAACGTTTCTGCCCTTCTAGCAGATGAGTGTCCATCTGTGTCAATTAATTTCGACTAGGAACGATGTCAATGATCCGCCTGTTGCCGTAGTCGTTAGAGGCTAGGGTATTGCCAGTGGTGCAAGTGGTATGAGGATCATGCAAATTAAATTCCCTATCGTGTCGGAGTATTGGTTCACAGTGTCATGAGGCAAGTCCACGGCAGATGAATTAGAAGTCCGCAGCTTGATATCAAATTTCATGCCGTGAAGCACGCTGAGCAGTACGTGAGAGGGTATCATTGCCGCTTGTTCTAATATTGTACTTACACTTCAGGAGTCGCATCCAACTATACTTGGCGTTCGTCATGATGAAGATCGAACATTGATCGAACATGTCCCATAGGTTCAGTACCTCTTCTTTTGAACAAAACTAGAAATATTCTCGAAATCTGATCCAAGTTTGTTTTGCCAAGCTTCTGATAGTTCTGGGCCTGTCTGGCCTAAGATAGTGGGCATGATGATGTCAACGCCTCAAGGCTTCAAGCTTCAACTTGCTTTAAGTTCAGTGGGCACGTTTGAGGGAGCTTGCCTTTGCACCGTGACCTTGCACAGCGTACTAACCATTCAAGTGTTCAAGTCCTCCTCAATTTCTTCGTGTCTCGCTATGACAAACTCTTCCAGTTCCACCCACATGATGGAACTGTTTTCAACCAATCGATTGGCCGACGAAACAGGCCTAAGAGCCGCCTTGTGTCACTTAGACGCTCTAGGAGGTCGCAGCGGATTACAACCTGCAATCGAGCATCTGCTGTCTTTCCCTCATGTTTTTGCATACATCGTCTCTGGTATCTCGCAGATTTTATTTCTATGTCATCAATTAACTTCCTGAATAGTTTGGGATCGGTCGGCAGAAATGGTCTCGCAAATAATGGTTGACTTCCCTAAAGACGCCCAAGAGTACCACTCATCCCTTGCGCGCAAGATGTTGGACACTGTGTCCGTCCACGTTCTAACCTTGCCAATAGAGTCTTTGGCGAGGGAAGTCGCGAAGGATATCGGTCGCTACCGGGCCTTCATTGAGGGCGCATCCCCCGTACTTTGTGCGTTGAGCACCATGAAATTTGCGGACGTAAAGTCGCTTGAGAACGATTTCGATCTCTTCGGAGTCGAACCTGATGTCAGATTCGTCAACATGCAAGCGTCCCGAGCCATGCGCAAGCGTGATTGCCAGAATGCTCTTACAACTATCGATGCATCACTCTTCGTTAAACTTGGTATGGCTGTACCTCCCACAAGTGAGGCGGCCACATCGTTGTCCACCTACATCCTTGCAGAGCTGAAAAAAATCCTCTCGGTGTGTATTCTCACGATGTATTTGTCGACAGTCCCTGACAGTTCCCCTAAGTTCTACCTCTCGCTTCTGCGGAGCACGGAATTAGTGGGCGACATCAAAGCCTTGCTCTTCCCAAATGTAGAAGAGTCTGCCAAAGATGTTGCGCCTGAAGTTTCGTTCCCCGAAGACGCCGAGAGCTCCACAGAGCCTAGTGCGTATCCAATGGTACAGCCCATGAAGGCTGCTCTTTATTTCGACAACGCGGATGGGTTCGGAGAGTGGCGAATCCTGATATCCAGTGAGGCATATAAACATCTACGCGAACACCGTCGAGCGGACCAAAAAATTTTCAAGATCATCTACAAGAAGATGAAGTCCGTCTTTTTTTGACATTTAAATCACTGATCTCATGTTTACCACAGACATCTCTCGCACGGTCACTTCTCGACCGACAATCACAAGAGACTCAATGGACCAGATGCGGGCATTCCTGTCTTGGAAGCCAAGCTGACTAAGGACCTACGGCTGGTGGTAGAGGTGATTCCTAGATGCACTCTGAGCAGGAGATAACCTACTTTTTATTACAGTACCAAATTGATTGCGTCCCTGACCAGGATGGAGAGGTACGTAATTCTTCCATTAAAGACCGGGGCATGATGCTGAGACTGATTCTTGATAGTCCGAGAGACAAGGTATGCCATCATGAACACCAGTCTTCATCATTACTCACGTGAACACCAGTCATCAAAGTATACGGGATCTACAGACACTCTGAGCTTGGCAGAATATGGAATGCCTTGGGCAACCATCTAGCACGGAGGGGTGCAGAATATCACAGACGGTTGAGAATACCTCTTATCTATTATGCGACCTAATCGCTTTATCAGATGTATTTTTCGCACTAAACTAGCTGACAACACGATTCTCCCGGCCTCATTCCCGCCGATAGAACCCGAGCCAGAACTTCTGGCAAGCCCACTGGATCTCAGTGGCGAGGACAAGGTCCATGTTGAGTGTTTTCTTCTTTCAGCTGGACAGTGGTTGATCCGTGGCGCAGCTTCACTCTTTGCTTGTGTATGAATGAATATTTTGTAATTTGGTACATAATGACTGATGATTGTCTAGCCTAGAGAAATATGTTACATTCTCGCAAGTACGTTTATCTGCGTAGTTCTTCGATGTGAAATGAACTTGACGATGTCTTCTTAGGCATTTTTGCATAGTGAGTGACCGTATACTTGATCATCCACATCTTCTCATTCTTGCACAAGGTCTCGTCGCAAAGCAAGATGTACACCACGTCTTCATGCTCTCGTATGTCCTGCTACTTTGCAATGAATTTAGTGATTGACATTTCTTAAGTCCTCAAGAACAAAAGGTTGTTGAATGCACTACGTCGTGCTATGTCTTGGGTCGCAGCGGCACAGGGTAAGTACCTTGTGCTTGAGATTTCTCACGTATTAAATTCATGGGCCACTAGAAAAACAACGACGATGCTGTTCAAGATCCTTGGCATTCAGCGAGCCTGGGAATCGAGTGCAATTGACATGCCCAAACCACGTCAAATCTTTGTCACTAAGTCTAAAATGCTGGCGACAAAAGTGGAAGAATACTTCACGAAGCTTCTCGAGTCCCTGGCAATGGCAGGCTATACGTTGCACGAAATTGCAAAACTTAGGGCACAAAGCATCGCAGACGATCTTATTGATTCTGACGATGTTCCTGAGTCGCAGATGAATGTGCCGACGAGATACAGCCAACTCGAGGACAAGCATTTCCCCTTATTCGTGACTTTTGATCGAGTATGTCACCATGTGTTCCACAGACTGTCTCAAACCTTTTTTTTTTAGTTAGCAAAGATGATCGCAGCCGATATCTTCAACATGGATGATCCTGAGACGCGACGTAGCGCTGAACTTTTCTTCAACACTAACGATGTAGAGGCGCACGACTCGTTTGTCACCTATGATGTATTCAAAACGCAATATTGGCCACATTTTCCACAGGGTCTTACCAAGAACCTTAGTAATGCTGCTTCCTTTCTGTCAGATGATATACTCACACGTCCTACCCCAGATTCATGGTTGGTTTTTAGCGAGTTTATGGGCAAGTGCAAGTCCGTATCCAACCAAGCAGTTCCTGAACGACCTCACAGGTATCATCAAAGGCTCCGAACAGGCGTTGGGCTTTCCGGATGGATTCCTTGACCGTCTAAGCTACCTTTGTCTTCCCTGTCGCTCCAACCCGATCTTTGCAAACCAGAGAGGCACTCTGTATGATATATTCGAGATCTACAAGAAGTTCAAGAAGCAGAAACGCCACTTCGATGTAGCGGATCGGTATGGGCTGTTTTGCTCAGACTCGTTGGACACCACAATTAATTCCGAACAGTACGCGCGCGATACTCAAGGTCTTGCAAAACCAAAAATTTCCTGGTCAACAGGTTGATTATCTGTATGTATATCTCCCGTCGAGCTAACCCTAGATTCTGATCAATTACACCAGGTATGTCGACGAGGCGCAAGATAATCTTTTGATCGATGCGCTGGGTAAGCAATCGTTTCTTTCTTCAATACGGGCTAGTCTGAAGGAATTTCTATTCTAGTTTTGAGGCGACTGTGTAGGAATTCAGATGGTCTTTTCTGGGCTGGGGATACTGCGCAGACAATTTCTGCAGGAAGTTCCTTCAGATTCGACGATCTGAAAGCATTTGTCTATCGGATGGAGGTTTGCGACCAGCGATCGTGTCCCAGAGTGCGAATTGATGTCTTCATACAGCGACAAAGTAACTCGATAACTCCCACTAGAGCTCCTGTACATCAACCACCGATGTTTCAATTGGCCACGAATTACAGATCACACAATGGCATCGTGAACTGCGCTCATTCTGTCATCAAGCTCATCATGAAATTCTGGCCAAATGCGATTGATCACCTCCAACCTGAAAAGGGGGTCGTCGATGGAGTGGAGCCACTATTTTTCACGGACTTAAATAATGACAGTCACTGCAAACGGTTTTTAGTTGGGGAGAGGTAAGTAGACCGTCTTAATCTTCATCGTTCCCCTGCTGAGATCTCGCAGTGCTAGTAACTTAGAGCTTGGAGCTCGCCAGTGTAAAAGGTCTCTGCTCAAGATCCTGTTCATGTTCTGACAAGTTATTCTATAGGCATACTTGTGCGTAACGAAACAGCGGTCAAGAAGTTGAAAGAACAATTAGGCAATATTGGAATGATAATGTGAGTCGTCTCAATTATTTGTGCTTTGTATTTTTTATGTTCACTCGTGTGCTCAGGACGCTCTATGACAGCAAAGGTCTCGAGTTCGACGATGTGAGAATGCTGACCTTAGCTATCTGACGGATGACTGACTCTGGTCAGGTTCTTTTGTACAACTTTTTCGGAGATTCCGCCATAGATGCGCCACGCTGGCGGATAGTTCTCAATGGAGTGCAAGGTCAAGGATGTGCGCCTGATTTTTATCGTGATGAGACTCGATACGCTGGAATATGCAGTGAGAGGTAAGCTCATCGCTCGTCAATCATAGCATAAACATCACTTACTTTCATTAGTTGAAACTCCTCTACGTGGGGATTACCCGAGCAAGGAAGAACGTATGGATTTTTGACACATCTGATAAGTCTGTTGCTATGCGTGTACGTTTAGACCAGCTGCATGTTGTGCGCTACTTGATTCGATAATCCTCTTTTCACAGGATTTCTGGAAGTCTCAAAATCTGATTCGCACCTGTGCTCGCGGCACCGACATTCCTCCTCTAGCCGTATCCTCTACACCGGAAGAATGGGCATCCTCTGGGCGTTCACTGTTCTTGCACAAACGCTACTCGCAGGCTATCCATTGCTTTCAGCGTGCTAGCCTTTTCCGCGAAGTGAAGGTTTGCGAAGCTTACCTACTACGGGAAGCAGCACGCTCCAGTGTCGGAGTGGCCTTGCTTAATGTTCAACAAAAAGCTTTTACCGCAGCAGCAGATGCTTTTGCTGACTGTGGCGCAACCGCGATGGGCAACGAGAGACGTCAATATTACCGCACCTCGGCAGATTGTTATGTCCGAGGAGGACAGGACCTCAAAGCTGCTAACACATATCTCAAGGCTGAAGAGTTTGAGCTAGCTGCAAAGAGATATCGCAAAGCTGGATCTTTCAACAGGACGCTCTGTGTCCTTACTGACCACCGCACCATGATACCTGAAAAGACCGCGACAGAGTTGTGGATGGTATGCCGGCTTCATTACTGTGGCAGAAGCAACGATCAGTAAGTGACCGCAACTTTACTATGATTTTGTCTAATGGAAATAATGAAGAGCCCCCGTGCCTCTATTCTCATCGTTTGATGAGGAACTCGAGTTTTTGGAGGAATACGACTTGGATTATGCTCGCGTTTCCCTTCTCGAGTCTCACTCTAGGTACTATGAGGTCGCGGAGATACACTTATCAGAGAACCGCCCCATGGAAGCAGTTCAAGCATTCCTCAAGGACAACAGAAACATTGACTCAGCTACTCGTGCGGCCGATGCTCTTCTGGAATCCATGTGGCGCAAATGCTCATTCAGGATCACCCCTAAAGCCGCCGTTGTTGATGATTCAGTGCGGCAAGCTATTGCCCTTGCTGATCAGCTGCAGATGAAGAAACTGGAGCCCATGACTCGTGATTTGGTATATATCACACATTACTGAAACATAGCAACCGAACTGATCTGTATGCAGGTTTTGATGTTTCAGAGCATCTTGCGAGAAGATCATGAGTCGTTGAAGAAGCTCGCGCTTGCCTTCCAGGAACATGATCATGACACTGCCGCTCTCCATTGCCTGGATCACATTTTCACTCGAGTGGCAGACATTCGTCCCTTCCAACTCCATGAAATGGCAAGCTTTCTCGAAATGTTTCACACCTATGCGCAACTCCTCTATCACATTTCGACCTTGCCTGACCCTTTAGGACGCCGCGAATGCGATGTACAAAAATTATTTTCGATTGTGCCACTGCCAGGCAACGAGTTTCTCATACCGAGCGGGACGTTCCTCCACGACAACGTGGCGAGAATTCCTCAGAACAACTATCTGGTCTCGGTGCATCAGTTCGGATATACGGCCTCTCGTAGAAATGCGACGGAATTGATCCATCGGTCCATTCGAACTGTCTTGAAGGACAAGGTTTTGGCAGTCGATGAAATGTGCTGCGGTGCTCCAATCTTTTTGCGGTGCTTATCATTCGTTGCCTCCGGGTCATGTCAAAGAGATCGATGCCCCCAGAAACATGTCGCAATATCGAATTTGGATCGCGTCCAATACAACGCCCACGTTGCGATCCATATGCAGCTGATCCTCATCTTACAACTTTTGTATTCCGCGCATCCTACTACGAAACAATGGGAAAGGTGCGTCCAGTCTATGGTCCATGGCCGAAGTATACGCTGATGTTGTTAGTATGAGGGACTGGCTCGAGCACCTTTATGAGGCATTGACTCCACCCTTGTTCATTCAGGGTTCCTTTGCGGACCTCGATTTGACCCTCATTCCGCATGGTTTAACTGGCTTGAGAGTGGTGAAGAACTGGATTCGCGAATCCTTCTATAGTTTGAACCCATCCCAGAGCCCCCATTTTCTGACGACCTTGATGAGAATCACTAGTCTGAGTTTCGCTTTCGACCGGAATAATGCTCCCACCTACATTTCTCAGGCAGAGTGTCTCACCCGAAATATATCCGTCAAGCTTCTCCGCAAATCAGATAATCGCTACCTGGTGAAGGACATGCTCAATTCTTACCGAGGAGCTACCCAAAGCAGTATATCATCGGGAATTCTGTATCTACTGTGAGTTCGCGCCTTGTGTTCACATGCACATGCTAGATATTCTCCAGGCATGTCCTCGACAACCGTTTACGTGTCAATCTGTCTGTTCTATGCGACTGCATTGAGGATATCCTTTCCTCTTTCATAATCAATCACAGAATGGATCCCGCCCCCAATGAACTTCCACTGCATGGCGTTGTTCTTCCATCCAACTGGTTGATCTTCCCTCACAAGTTCTCTGTGAAAAAATGCATCGAACCGGGGCCAGTAGGCTCACTCTTGGATGCGATAGAGAATCTCATAGAGATGTTGCGGGTGGATGGTGGCATGGGTAGAACCTTTACACACTCCGCCGTTTGTAATGCTCACGACTCAGTAGATTTTCTGTGGCTCGCACATGTTACCAGTGTCACACCGTTACTTCGCAATATTTTCATCTTCCGGCTGTAGGTCCAGTTCACTACCTATAGACGATGAGCCACTCACCCCTACACATCCACAGCTGCAGGGCTCTTTGCCTTGGTGCGTCTGCTCCAGCCCGTCGTAATTCAACATCTTTTAATTTGTTGTAACAGTCGCTCACAACACACGATACCCTATGGTCAAGCGCAAAGTAAATTCGATCGTGCTTCAGCTGCACAAAAATAATAGACCTGGGCGTCCTGCATACTATCGAAAACTCGTGGACGACGTAGTTGAGCATATTGCGCTCTTGCCCGGCAGAGGAATGCCTCGCTTGGATGGGTACCTGCAAGCTGTTCTCGATTTCGATATCAACAATGCTGCGAGCGATCTTGTTAAACTTGTTCATAAGACGGGGCAATCTACACAAATCTCGTCGGTGCGACAACTGTTTTATGAAAAGGCTAGTGAAATTCCCTATCTTCTTTCTTCGCACACAGTCGCTGCACAATCTGCGCTGAGGGTGGAGGCAGCCCCCTTCGTGCCTCGCATGCGGGGTTTCAAAGATGATGTAGAGATTCGCCAGGCCGAGAAGGAGAACTTGGAGTCGATACCTCAGGAGTCCGATGGAGAGGAAGTGGAGGAGAAAGAAGTCTCAGTGGTCATCGATTCCGAGGCCACTGATGACATGGACATCACGGAATCGGGCAGGAGATGTTTTGCATAGATATTTGTGGCAAAATCATAACAAATATATGCAGATTATATCTAAAGACAGAGTCATATATAAGCCTCAGCATAATGCCATCGGGGGACAACAAATTACAAGAAAACTCTAATGCTGATGAGGGTATGTAAGTATCACCAACTGTGATACTTGGTAGATAAATAATTGCAAGAGGTTCCGCATCTCTCCGACATGGTGGTCACCTGTTGTCTGGGCTTGACCTTTTGATGGCTGTTTAGAACGGCAACCAGTTGACAATCAAGAGTTACAGTAACCTCGCAAAATATACGCGGTAAGATCTTTGCTCACAGTTATGATGTGTCCGGGTAAATCCCTTGCCAAAATTTACAATGTCTTCGTAATATTAATGTGGTATGATCATTGCTCATAATTGTGGTGTCTCCAGGTCAACCCATCGCCAAAATCTATGCCGTATAGTCATTCTTCGCAGTCGTGATGTGTTCGGGTCAATCCCTTGCCAAAGTTTATAATATCATCGTCATATTTACGTGGTACCGTCGTTCCTCGCAGTCGCGAT